>BGNK01004186.1:0-58529 GCA_003297005.1 Symbiodinium sp. clade A Y106
AGAACGATGAAATCCCATCCAGCACCCTTTAACAACATAGCTGAGTATTAGGGGCCCATCCAGAACGATGAAATGCAGAAGAACGGAAATCCATCCAGAATGCGAAGGGCCGGCTATGACTAGACTCTAAACTCCCAAACCCTGAGCCTTTAACATTGAACCTCAAATAAAAGCCCTCAGTCCCAAACCCTCAGCCCCTAACCCTAAACTTAAAAGCCCTCTGCCCTCGAAGGACTGCCTGGTTTGCTGGAGGTGGCACAGGATAGGACACATTGAAGCGGATAGACCTTGCAGGAATTATCTATTTTAGGGGCTTCAAACACGAATATGGTTGGGGGTATGGTATAATATATAGCAGAAGCCAGAAAGTTGGAACATCATTGGCCTCATGCCCTTACAGTAAAGTATAGGGAAACCCAGCATGAATCCTCCTAAAACTATGTTCCAACTTTCTGGGGTTCACTGTAGCTGTATCGGAAGTACAAACGAATAAGACCTCCACAGTAGGATGTTCGGTCATAATTGTTCTGTGGTCTGGAGTATGTTGAAGGAGTTAGATACAGGCTGTGGAAGTAGGGGGTTTGCAGGGCTCGGATGTAAATGCCTTGGGAGTTTAGAGCTTTCCGAAGTGACATGGGAGCTTTGAGAATAGAGGGTTTGTCACGTATTCGAGTATGCTGAAGTTTGATCTGAGGAATCTGGACTATACCGGGATATGATTATTCTTCGGGATATGATTATTATTCAGCTTCCCATCTTAATTTAAGGCTGGATAAGAGTTCAGCTAAGAACCTGCTTCTTTTCTCGGGATTTGCAAACACCTCATCCCAGCGACCGGACTTCAAAACTGACTCTACCCGAACCCTAAACCCTACACCCCAAACCCTGAACCCAGAAACACCTTAGCCCCTAAACCTCTAGCCCTGGACCCCTGAAAACCGTGGCCAAGGAGCCTGCCAAACCTCATGAACCCCAAAACCCTTATAGCAACCCTACACCCCAATAGAATAGAACCTGAAAACACCAGAGTTCAAACAACCGCCCAACCCCAAACCCCTTAAAACCCTTGCTTTGAACCGCCCTAAGCCCCAAACCCTAAACCCCTAAACCCTCAAGCGTAAACCCTTAAACCCCGAAACCCTACACCCTGAAGCCTAAACCCCTAAACCCTAAACCCCTAAAACTCACTCAACCCCTTAACCCCTGAACCCAAAGTCCCTCAAAGGCTCCGACAAGCGCAGCGTCCGCCGCTCCCCCGGCGCGAGGCCACGACCCCCACGCACGCGGAAGGCCTCTGAGAAGCAGGGGTTTTAGGGTTTGTAGGGTTTAGACATAGGGTTTAGAAGTATAAGGTTTAGCGTTTAGGGGATTTCCTGGAGGGTTTAGGGTTTAGGAGTTTGAGGTTTAGGGCTTCGGGGTTTAAGGCCTAGGGGTCTAGGGGGCCGGGGTGTAAGGCTGAGGCTCGATCGGATTCGAAGCTCAAGACGGGCTACGCCAGTTGCTGGGCAAGTTTGCTTTGGAGCTGCTTCTTGCATCGGAACTCAAACCCTGCAAGCATTATCAGAACCCCCTAGCCCCAACAGCCCTGCGCAGACTAAACCAGCGCATCAGAAGTAAATCCCACAGCGAACCTCAACCTTAGAACCCCGAAACTCGGAACCCTGAGCCTGAAACCCTAATCATAGAAGGGGCCTCCACCAGCGATGTGCCAGGATCCCCCTCGGAGGCAGACAGGAAACTTCTGGTCTGCTCACCGTGTCATGATTGCTATGACATTAAAATAGAGTTAATATAAGGGTCATAAACAGCCTAGAGTGATGGGGGGGNGCCAGGATCCCCCTCGGAGGCAGACAGGAAACTTCTGGTCTGCTCACCGTGTCATGATTGCTATGACATTAAAATAGAGTTAATATAAGGGTCATAAACAGCCTAGAGTGATGGGGGGGTGTATCTTATACTGCGAATATACAGGGACTGTAAAGTCACCATACTACTATCTATTCCATTTATTCAGGCCCCTACATTATGTTGTGTGGGCGTGTATGCTTGTTGTAAGTGTTCGTGGTCGTTGCTGTTCTTCTTGGTGCACTGTAATGAGTTTCGTGTTCCGTAGGGATCCAAGCCACAAACAGCTCCGCTGGTGCACGGATTCTTGTGTTGTACCATGGCTCTCAATGGCTGCACATGCACCCCGTCCGCTTCACGCGCAGCAACTAGAGACTTTTGGGACACAGAAGCGAAGTTTGTCCAGCACGTGTTGCTTCGGCGGGCTGACCATGCTCTTCACGGATTTTATTTCAGGATTTGGGGTTCAGGATTACTGCATCGGATCTCGGATTTTGATTCAGGACCCCTTTTCTTCATAGCGACCGACGCTTTAAACCCTAACCCTGAACTCCTAAACCTGGCACTCTAAACCCCACACCCTAAATCCTAAACTCTAAAACCTAAACCCAGAACGCTTAACCAAAATCCAAAACCCTACAGTAAACCCCATAAAGTTGGAAACCGGATTAAGGCCAAATAGTGCTGGGATTCCCTATACATGACTCTTAATTGAGGCTATGGGGTTTCCAACTTTTGGGCTTCTACTGTACTCATCCCGAACCTCAAAACCCTAGACCCTCAGCCCTAAAGCCAAAGGGTTGAGGCCGCTGCTGCCATGGACTCCAAGTTTGGCTGAACCGCTGCAGCAAGGGTGGTCGAGACCTCGACACTCACAACACTTAGTGATTTGGGGCTTCAGGCAGCTGAGGCGTTTAGAGTTTCGGGCTTAGGCAGTTTAGGGCTTAGGCAGCACAGGGATTAGGGTCCTGAGGGTTTAGGGCTTAGCTTCAGGCCCAGCTCAGGGTTTAGGGTCTACTGCTTGGGGCTCAGGCTTTAGGGCCTTTAGGGTCCAGGATTCGCACTAAAACCCTGAACCCCCCTAAGGAACTTCAAGACTCAAGCCCTAAACCACCCTAAACCCAAGGCCCTAAAGCCCAAACCCCAAACCGTGAGTTTGAGAGGTGGGGGGCTTGTGGCTGCAAGGCTTGTGGGTGGAGGCTCATGGAAGGAATCGCAACAGCCCCAGAGAGTCGAATAAACCTTAAAGAAGCTCAGCAATCTTAAGTTTGAAGGGTATTTTCCTGATGTTTAAGGTATATTCATTCCTTGTTCAAGGGAGGGCCATACAGCTGTAAACTAGAAGGACATATTCATGATGCTCTGTTTGTTGTTGGGCTCTTGGGGTCATCGAAGACCCAAGCAGCTCCAGCCAGAAATGCAGTGGAACCACAGGCGCCCCGGCGCTTTCCATGAGAGCCCCAGCGACCAGCCAAAACTCAAAACGCCTCAGCGGTAGGGCTTAAGGTTTGGGCTCGGGGTTTGGGGTTTGGGGATTTCGAATTTGGGATTTGGGATTCAGGCCTTAGGAGAGGTGCAATCTCGAGCTCCCCGGGCCTCGGGGCAACCCAACCCACGTGTCCAAAAGGTCTGGGATCTTGCCGGGAGTGGAGGATCAGCAGCTTACAGCAGGCACCTGCTTGCTACACTTCCCTGGGCGTGTTGGTACCATCCATGACAATGAACTTGAAGCAACGTGGTTTGGAGCTGGGTCGAGCTGCGATAGAACCTGCTTCAAGCCTGCTTCAAGCGCTCAATCACTTTGTCAAAGGGGCCTATAAACACGGTTGTGGTTTACTATGGTACAATCATTTAAGGACTACAAGGGGCTTCTGGTACTGTTGTTTTCTCAAACCTCTATGTGACATCTAAACCGCCCCGTTGAGCCAGGCACCAACGGAATTCACTGCCCGCACCAGCACGGAGAAACTGCAAAGAAGGGAGAACAAACCTGGCAGGGACCGGACATTCGAGGATAGAGCGATATTTTTGGAATGGATTGGGGCTTTGGGTTTTTGGGATTAGGGTTTAGCATCCTCCAGATTACATGGTTCTTCAGATGGAGTGGCCTTTCTCCCTCCGTGCGCCGAGGCCATGGTCTAGGGTTTAGGGTTTCGTATCTGAGATATACCGGGACTTACGAATACTCTTTCCAGCCTTTAGGAAGCTCCGTTTGGGGGTGGGCGGGTCTGCGGGTTCAGCTATTGAGAAGAGTCTGGATCGAGACAGAAGGCTGTCAGCGGCTAAAGCTACATGCTCTTCCCGGAAACCTGTGGCTGAAATTGTTTTGTGCTGCTGCTGGAATCAAAAACCCAAGGCAGTAAACTTGCGAGTCCTCAATACGCCAAAAACCTCGAGTTCCGAGGCTTGGAACCAAAACATTGACATGGTTCAGCCTCCCAAATCTGACAACAACTGTTTTGGGGACGCTATCATCAGGATTCCCAGCCTTAAATTGAAAGGCTACGCTACGAAGGCTAACGCTACTAGCGAACCTGTCGGCAAGCAACCTGTAGGCGCTGTTCGGCTGCAGGGTCTGCAGCGTACCGAATCGCAGCCGGAAGAATGGCAAAGAGTCGTTGGCCTAGTTTTTGGGGCGGCTGAAGCTTTGGAGAATTGGGCGATTGAGGATGCTGAGGCGTGGCTATGCGACATTCGACAGCGGTTTACAAGTTACGCCAAACATAACGTTTGGGGAAGGCTCACAACTCTCAGACTCAACACCTGAACGTCCAGCACAACTAAACTCCGACGGTGCATCCCTCCTAAACCCCTATAACTCCTAAAACCCTACACCCCCAAAACCCCTAAACCCAAAAGCCCTGAACCCTAAACTGCAAATCCAACAAACAGGGGGCGAGAGTGCTGCACCGCCTCATCAAGATCACCGAGGCTCGGACTGTTGAGTTGAACCCATCACCTTGGGCTGCATTGAGCCTTAATAATTCTAGCAGAGCTCTTTTTCAGGCTCCCTTTAAAGGAATACTGTACCCGCCACGGTTTGGCTCTGTTCCGAGACTGCAAAGAAAGTTTCTTGGAGTAAGGTAAGGGGTACTCTTTTAGCAGTCCTTGCACTGAGGATTCCTACTACATAGTACTACACAGGGTCTATCCTGCGATCCATGACTTTCGGACACGCCCAAATCTAGGCGCCTAAAACCAAAAGTTCCCTAAATCCTCAACCGGAAATCCTAAAACCCCAAACCCTACATAAACCCCAAACTTAACCAAAGTTCAAAGACCGCACGCAAGTCCTGTCTGACCTGTCTGCACCCGAGTCGCTGTCACAGCTCAAGGGCGTGGGAAACACCTCGGAGACCTGGCACCGTGCTTTTCTGTGAGACTCCGAAACCCCAAACCTGAAATCCTAAATTGCACTAAAAACTCCTTCCCCTAATTTGGGGGTGGGGGCGGCCTTCATCACTCAAAAAAGGGTTTTGGTGTATATTACATACAGTATATTTACAATAAGGAACCCTTCTTAAGGATCTTGGGAGTTGGTAGCTACGCCTCTCACCGAGGTAACTATACTTCTCAATATGCTGATATCCCAAATCAGCTGCTTTTTGCACTATGTAGTAAATCCCATGATCCTCCAGGCACCGAGCCCCGAGCCCAAAGCCCAACAAAAGAAGAGCTACCGCAGGGGTCTCAACAAACCGAATATGGTGTTGGTGTATATTACTGTATATTAAGCTAAAGTTGCAATAGGGGCCCCTTCGGCATGCACCCTAAACCCTAAACCCCTAAGCCAAATAAAGGTACCCTACACGTACATCGCTGGGTTCACGGACTTTTGAGGCTCCGGCCTTGCCCCAGACCAACAGTTCTGCAACCTACACGCTAAACGCTTTACCCCAAAGATCCTAAACCCTAAACCCGAAACCCAACCCTGAACCCTAAGCCTAAAATGGCCCTAAAACCAGATCCGAAACCCAGGATCCTAAACCGCAAGCCAATAATCCCTACGTCCATAACCCTCGTCGTAAGCACGAAACCCTTACTACCTTGCCTTTGGCGCCTCGAGTCGAATCCCCCCACCATTTCCAGAGCTCCATGAAGACCGGTCAGGGATTTATCACAACATCTCCTAAACGACTTTGTAGCAAACATAACTCGGATTAGGGTTTAGGGTCTAGGGTTTAACGTAACTCTGTTTTTAACAATGAGGGGATAAGGATGAAAAGAAGAAAACCTCACAAGTTCCCTGAGAGCCTCTGCCATGAGGTCGTGGCAGGTCTCTGCAGGACCACCGAGCCTTGCAAGAGCGGATAAGGCGACCCAATGGGGTTGTGCTTTATTTATGAATTTCATACGGTTGCTCTGGGGCTTGTAACTGTAGTGCTCTTTTTGTTGTATACGAAGATTCATAAGGGCTGTATACGAGGCGTGCGTCCTTAGTAGGCTCTTGTTATAGTGCCCCTAAGGCCGTCAGGTTTCGACGGTTTGGGGATTTCGGCTCGGGGTCGGCTCGGGGTTTGGGAGTTCAGGCTGCAGAATTTTCGGGTTGTTTCGGGTTGCCGATTGGGTGTGGATAGAGTTTTGCAAACTGATTGAATGGCCGAACCTCAAAACCATGGGTGGAATCCTCGACCCTACGCCCTAAACCCGCCCAAAACCTTAAATCCGAAACTAAGCCATATGCCCACAAAGTTCAAATCCTAAACCCTAAAACCCCTACAGCGAACTCCTGAACCCGGTCCTGGCCGCCAAAACCTGAAACCCGAGCGATTCGAGCCAAGATTTAAAGTTTTCAAGGGTTAGGGTTTAGGGTTTAAGGGTGCAAGGGGCTTAGGGTTTAGGATTTTTTTCGGGTGGCCCTGCGCGCTCTGTGCGCACAGGATTTGGCGCCAACTCCAAAGACGATTTTCGCAACTTTTTTCTGCACTAAATCGTATTTCCAGCATGGTCCTGTTATTTAGGGGGTTGCGGTGTGGTTCCAGCAATCAGGGAAGCCAAATTTGGTTTGAACCTCTAGTACGGAAGCTGCATGCCTCGACGTCGACCTTGGCTTAATGTCCTATCCTTGAGGGCACCAGTGAAGATTACGAAATGCATCGGGTCGTTCTGGGGGCTCTGACATTCCTGAACGGTTGTTTTGTATTGTTGGCAAAGCAGCGTGGTCGAGGGCTTTTCAGGGGAGTTCGCTTTTGTGTAAACCTCGGAGGCAGGGATCCTCGAATAAAAGGAAGCCTTACTGCCAACGATGCGTCTGAGGAATCGAAACCAGAAGCCACCAATCCTTTTAAAGTCCTTCGGAGTAAGCGTAATAGCATCCAACCCATACGTTAGTATAGCCACTTTTACGAAAGTGGATCGGAACATACGTAGCTTGGTTTTGACAGGGAGTCGGGAGTTCCAGACTAGTCGGAGTTTTGTATATGCCGATTCTGCTAGGCTAGCACGATGTAGAAAGGTGGTGTGGCAGGGGCGATCCCACGCTATCATGGATCCTAGGTATTTGAGCTGCGGTGTGGTCTGGACTGCAGAGCCGTTCTGAAACTTAAGCGCGGCGGTTTCCCCTGCAGTCTTGGTAAGGAGCTCGGTCTTCGTGTCGCTAAGTTTCATTCCGTATTTTGCCACGATTTTTTCGGCCGATGAAAGGAACGACAGTATTTGCGGTATGGTCCGGGATAATAGTAGTGTGTCATCCGCGTATTCCAGATTCTAGATCATAAAAAGGATGAATAGACGACCAAGTGTTTCTGGGAGCTCCCTTCGAATCCAGGTCATTGTCAATGTCCGCGAAAATAACTGTAAGAACAGTAACGAAGAGGTATGGGCTTAAAGGTAATGCCTGCATTCAGCTTGCCTTCTGCAGTGTGGTCCTGGAATCCCCTGGTTTGAAACGTGGGCTCCTTATAAATCGCTGCGATGGATGCTATCATTCTTCCGACAGTCCGAACCGGGCCAAAGCTTCTAGCATGGCGGTGTGATCCAAGGAGTCGAAAGCCTGTCTCCAGTCTAACGAAAGAATGTGCAGAGGCGTTGTGGTCATAAGCGACCATTCCATTGCTCTTCTAAGAATGAACAACGGTTCTTTGGTGCCTGTGCCTTCGCGGAAACCGTACTGCGTAGGTCTGACCCTGTTTTCAACCTTGCCAGCAAGGCGCCGCTGGTTGCGTTTCCGGGCTTGCTCACATGTTAGCTGGATGTCACTGCACTCAGTGCGCCAGACTAACGGTGCGGTCAAGATGATACATGGCACACTGGTACTGTACTGGGTCGGTGACGAGTCTTCATGCCTTACTTCTTCGTTGGATGTAGAAAAAGGCTCCACAATCCGACACCTGAATCACCTGGGCGGCGGTGTGGATTCCCAGGTCGTTGTTCACCTCCGCGGTTTCGACAACAAGATGTCGTCTGCTTCGAAGGTCGACTTCATGACCAACAGGATGTGAGTCTTCGAAGCATCTTCGAAAACCAAAATGTCACCGGCCATAAGCTGCATGCTGCTGGCTCTGGACATGCTGCGGCCCGTTGGGCTCCAAGTCGTTGCACCTGCTGCTTCTGGCTGCGCTGGCCTCAACTTTGAGCCAAGAATGGGCCTTGAGCCAAAATGGCTACACGGTCTGCGATTCGAGCCAGGATTTAAGGTTTTCAGGGGTTAGGGTTTAGGGTTTAGGGCTTAAGGGTGTAGGGGCTTAGGGTTCGGCTTATAGGGGTTTAGGATTTAGGATTAAAGGTCCCTTCCTCTTCTCAGACATGTGGATTAGGTTGCAGTGGCTTGGGACCTCTGGCATTTCTTGTATCGGCCCTCGGTTGAAGCATCAGGGTTTTGACATGTCTGGAGGCTGCAGTTCTGTCGTCCCCCTGATCTCGAGGCCCTGAACCGACCAAAAACGACTATTTTGTAGAGCCTACAACAAAGTAGGTTTTGGCAGGTGAACGGAGAAAGTTTCCGCTTCCCTGACATCATAGACGGGTTCTTAAAAAGCGTGACGCTTCCCGGACCCCAAACCCTAAACCCCAGGACCGAAAACAGACCAGCCCTGCCCCGGAAGCCTCACCGCCAAAAGAATTACCATAATACTGTTTTGAGGTTACTTATTGTAATATAGTATAATCAGTATAGTATACTCTAACTGCTTGCTGACCCTCCCATGCCATGGCATGCGAGCTTCACGCTTGCATCAACGGCTGTGCTTTCCCCCTCTACGCTGCGGGTTTAGGGTTTCGGGTTTAAGGCCTATGGGCCTTGGTAGGCGTTCGGGTTGCTGCTTTCCGAAACAATGCACCTGCTTCAAGCACAGCCGGGCAGAGGCGGACGACGCGAAGCGTTTAAAACTATGATAAGGAGCCGCCCCAAAATGCAACCCGGCGACGAAGAGGTGGGCTGGAGCAGGTCGTCAGGCAGGAAGACGACCCTCGCACAAAGCAGAGATGGGGGCCAAGTCTGAAGAGGTATGATATATAATATAGGGGCCTTAATAATTAGAATAGGGTTTCGGGGCCCATGATCTATAATTATGATATGGAACCCCCAAGACAGTATTGATAATTATTTAGGCCGCTAGCATGAACTCTCTTTTTTTGGAGAGGCTGGGTATCCCAACCATGTTGGCTTACTTTGACGGGGGATTAGGGGATATCCCAACCCTTGTGGTGTTTGTTTAGCTGCTTTGTTTGGATCCCGAAGTTGAGCCTTTGGGAACTTTAGTCTCCTCTTCTGGTTTAGGAGGCACCACGGTGCCTTTCAATGCAACAGTGAGGAGCCGAGCCTGGACGTGAGACACTTTTGGACTCAAGGGCTTCAGAAGTGTAGATCCTAGGCCCGGAGTCCTGAATCTCCAAAGCCCTGAATGACGTTAAGGTCTTGCTGGTGAAGCTAGAAAGACTCGTCACTAGTCGGGTTCTGATCTTCGGGATTTGGAGGTTCAAGGTCAAGACTCAAACCCTGCTCCTTTATCCGGATCTTCGAAACGCAACCCCCCCTCACCACCCCTGTCGCCTCAGCTCGACGTTGAATCGTCGGTAGTAGTCCTGCAAAGACATGTTTGACATTTGAGTTCACTACGGCTCTGAGCTCAGGGTGACAGGCTGCGAGGTGGCTTCGGATCAGCCCAGACTTGAGAATACAAGCTTAGGATGGTGTTGTAAACCCCATGCTCCAGGGGAGGCCTGCAGGGTTTGGTTTAGCTACAGAAGTGGTTCCAGTTGAAGCGATATAAGCGATATATGCAATACCTTCTCGTGTGATTGGCCAACTTAGCTTACCGATCCATCATCTTTTTATCTATCTGTACAAGCTTATTGTGGAACAGTTCACTGAACCTGGTAGGAAATCCCTGATACTTTAGGGGCTTCTGAGATTCTTCACGGATGCGACAACGGGTTCAGGATTCACGGAGTAGTAAAAGTTGGGGCTTCCGGCTTGGGGCTTGGTCAACAAACATGCCTCCTAAACCTCAAAACCTTAAACTCGAATCCTAAAACGAACCCTGAGTTCCAGAGCCCCGAAGAGCTTACGGTTAGGGCTTGCCATGGCTTCTTTTGAATTTTGAATCGAATGGGCACTGACCTCGCCACAGCATTTAGAAATGAGGAAACTACAATCCTTCACAGGACGGACCCCACATGAAGCTTGAAACAAGACAAGCAAATACTATAAGAACATTGAATTTTCAGGCCCCGGCTCCCTCAAAACAAAAGTGACCCCGAGAACAACATCTAGACCTAATGACCATGACCATGCAGCGGATGCCCTCGAAATTTAGAGGCGAAAAACTGGAGCCCTGAACCTGAAAAAAATTACCCTAAGCCCAAGAGGCCGAATCCTAAATCTAAGCCCTAAAACCCCAAGCCCTAAACCTTAAAACCCTAAGCCCTAACCCAACACCCTAAAAATCGGGGGTGCTGCCTCATTCGAGGTGGTGAAGCCCAGCACAGCCGGGGCCTCAGAGCGCAGATTTTCGACATTTGTGTGATTCCCCAAACCATATCATGAAGCCCTTTACAGGTCCTATAGGTTTTGGGTTTGGGGGTGTAGGGGTTTAAGGATTCAGTTGTAGGCATGTCTCTCAACTAAGGGGTACTTGAAGTGAAGATCCAGTTCTTTTATCTTTAGGGTTTCAAGCCGTATCCTTTAATGGCTTTTGCGCCAGAAAGACCCAAAAAACCCTCCAGTCACCGAGGATAGGTTTAGGGTCTAGGGTTTAGGGTCTAGGGTCTAGGGTTTAGGGTGACATCCTCCTGGTCCTCCTCTCATCATCACCATCATCACCAGCACCAGAATCGTCATCACATCGTCATTGTTATTGTCATGATTCATCAGCGGTTTCGGAGTCTGGGTTTCGGGCACCACTGAAGGGTCCCCCGGCGGCGGCCAGGAAGCTGGGTGACACGCTGGCCTGGCCAAGGCTTCAAAATCATAGTACCTATGACCCCAGAAACCTACATGCTTAGAGTTGCACAATATGATTTCATGATGTAGGTCATGTGGCAGTTCTGGTGATACAATTTAGCGGGTGGGGTGTCGGGATTTCGGGCTCAGGGCTTCAGGGGCTTCTCGGGCTTTGGATCAAGCTAGTGACTGGGACCAAAAAGGTTCCGCAGAGGGTCCATATATACTACCATTATGTTATGGAATTCGCTCCCAAAAGACCATTTTGGGGACCTAATTCCATACTAGTAGTACATATGGACCCTCTGGGTTCAAGACTTTAAGTAGAAGGAGATGGGATTGACTGCATAAAACTATGCACACCATTCACATGTGCGAACTAATCCTCAAACCCTCATGTGAAGGCTTCACATAAAGGAACTGGAAGAACGGAATTCGGGATTGCAGAGTTAGGCTTGGGGTCTACGATGCAGCAGCTCTTTCGGTGTAAAGTTCAAGACTTCAGATCCAATTCAGGGTTTAGGATTTAAGATTTAGGGTTAGGGTTTAGGGTTTAGGGGGCCTGACTTCATAACCCTAAACCCTCAACCCTAGGTCCCAAAGCCATTCAGGAAAATTCAGGAATAGTATTGTTAACCTTGCTATTCAGGTACCTACGTCAGGGCCTTGTGGAGATCCCCACTTATTTCGTAAACGTTAAACAAAACCTGTCGATCAACATCGCCGTAGAATCAGCCTTTCTTTGGTTGGAATCTTCGTAGGAAAATATTAAACCAGGCCCATGTAAATCCTTAGGCTTAAGGCTTCAAAGGCCAAGCATCGAAGCACTGATTCACCCACTGGATGCAACACACCGGAAGCCTTAGGCACCGTAGATTCAAAGCCCTTTGCACTTCGTCACCTGCAGCGCCGCGACGGGTACCAGGAAAGCGACAGCAAGACCTGATCTCCGGGCGATGCTAACTCAGAACTCGCCTGAACCAAACAACCTCCTGCACCCTGAACTGCAACTTGAAATCCCCACACCTCGAAACCTGAAAACCTTCAAACTCCCTAGTTTTTCACTGGAAACGTCAGAGACATGCGACAGTATTGGGGCTTGCCGCTGAACAGTCGAACTTGCCGCTACGGTGTAGAATTTCTACGCCATTCCTGCAGAGATGCGAACGTTCAGTTTCCCTAAAGCCTGGCTAAGAACAAACCCCTAAGCCCTAAGCCAATAAACCCTAAACTCCTGAAACCCTAAACTCCTAAACTCCTAAACCCTAAACCCCTAAACCGTAAACCCGAACGACTGCATACTGCACAAGCTGAAAAAATAAAGGTTCGGAAATTCGGTGTTATCGAATCTGCTCATAGGATCCAGAGATGCTACTCAAACCCCGACATTAATACAGGGGCTTTAATAATTAGAGTAGGGTTTTGTGACCCCTTACACTATAATAAAAGTAAGGAACCCCCAAAATAGTATTGGCAATTATTTAGGCCCCTACAGTAAGTGCCAAACCATGCATCATTTGCGCTTGCCACTGCTCCGGCGGCATCGATCTCCCACATGCTGTTGACAATCTATTCTGCCCTAGGGGCTCTATGCTTCAGGTTTAAGGCCTGGGGCCTGGGGTCTGGGATTTCAGGGCTTAGTTGCTAGCTGACTTCATAAGCCCCAAAAAGTGTACACTTTTAGTTTTATAGTGGGTAACATAACCCAAAAAGGTGTAAAGTGTATCCACTCGGCTACTAAGAGGGTATCGGGTCTAGGGTTTTAGATTTTGGGTTGGGTAGGGTTCGGGCCATGGCACCGAACGTGCACTGTGAATGCTGCTGACGCCGTAACAGCACAACCTTTGCAGCAACAAAGCCCAAGTAGCAGTATTCTCTTTTTTTGCTATTTTAGCTTGCAGCAAAAGTGCAACAAGTCGTCGGCGCTAACCTACTTCCTGCTAGTTTACTACGGTATTCTCTTGCTAGTCCCTATACAACCCTACATCGATGCATTATTCTGTAGGGTGCCTTTATACAATACTATCGTTAACCATGAAGCCCCGATCTACCGAATCCCAAATGAAACTGCGGAAGGTGCACGCAGGAGGCATGTTCAGCTGGCGGATGACAAGGCAAACACCCACAGCGCATTGCAGAATAGCTCATCGGCTCCGGCTCCGGAAAGCTAAGCAACCCCACCTCGCCTAGAGAAGCCTGAAATCCCAAGTCCGGGCCCTGAAAAGCTGTCCTCTGGCACATCTGGAGCTCCTCCTATCCGAAACCCGAAACTCGAACAAAAAAGCAAGCCGTTACAGCCTTCGAACCCACGCGGTCTCGCTAGCCGGGCTTAGCTGTCCTCGGTTGAGGCCGAGGTGGGACTCACAGCGCCACCCGAGAGCTCGGCTGCTTATATCGAATTCATCACCTGATGACATCTAAATCGTCTGTGCTCGCAATTGTGGCACTCGCATGCGTCACGATGCCGATAGTAGATCTGATACTGGACCAACGACAGGTTTTTCGCATAACTTACGAACTCCATGTGGTCGACTATTCCTCCGTGTTCTCTTGTCAACGCAGTGACGGAGTCATACGGATCACCATTGCTGCGATCTGGTGCTCTGCGCGAAGCCCTGATATTCTCCGTTGTTACCACCTTCGTTTCTCCCAGTACAACCCGTACGACCAGGATGCACCCTTCCCCTGTGGCATGGCAGCACTCCGAAAATTTTGAACGAGGGCCGCATGCGCCACAAGTGGTATAGAGGTCACTCTTCGAGGCATTTTGAGCGAAATAAGTCCCGCAGCCAAACAAAGCGCCAGAGGCTTCTCCACCACGCTGCGGATCAAGACCGCGGCTCAAAATCCTATCCACAGCATGTAACGGGCAACCATGGAAGAGCAAGTATTCGTTCAAGTCGACATCCCCTGCCTCCACGTCGCACTTGAGTGCCTGGACGTGTGGAATGGGCGAGCATCCTTCCTCATTGCGAGGGATCACCTCGTGGCGCCTGGCCACTTCGAAAAGCGCCTGTAAGTTGGTGTTCTGTGCTTCGACGATGCGAGAGACGTGCACTTTAGGTGCCTCACACCACCGATCCGAACCTATCTCATAACGATGTTGAGCCATGGAGTTGAGGAACCGATCGCGAAGAGCTAGGAAGCCAGGGTCATCCCTCGGAAGCTGAACCAGTTCCGCAGCACCCGGGGATGGCAAGTGAGAAAGACGATTTGCGTCGGAAACTCGTCTCAGCTGTTCACCTTTCAAGTGCAATCGTGCCTTAAATTCCTCGAATTTGCGAAGGCTCGCAGAATCAACTGAAGGAGGCCGCGGCAGGCCCCTGACGCTTTCTCTCGACCCTTTCTTCTGAGCCTCAAGTTCCCTCTTGGATGCAGACCTCCACGGCTTTGCATGTGTCGCGCGTAGCCTTCAGCTGAGTCTCGAGCTTTAGGTTCGAAGCAAACAAGATTGCCAGCTGCCCCTGCATCTTGAGCAGCTCTCGTTGATGAAGATCTCTCTGACTGGCCAGCTCATTTTGCAATCGTAGGTTCCTTGAAACGCCACATGGGTCAAAAAGGCCCTCGATGGCTCGCAACATGGTGAAGTCGCAAGGGCGCCTGCCTAATCCTACTGCTGCAAGCCCGCGGGCGTGGGGTGGATTCATGCCGTAGCCTCAAAGAGCAGATGATCGATTGGCGAACTGCTTACATTGGGGGGTTGTTAGGGTTTGGGTCCCTTCTTGGGGCTCCGATTCATGGTCTAGGGTTCTGGATTCAGGGTGTCAAGGCAGGTGTGCGCTGGAGACTAAGTCTATTGCGAATCCCAGAAAGTTGGAACATGGGTTTAGGAGGATTAGTGGTGGGATCCCTTATACTTTACCTTAAGAGCATGAGGATACTAATGTTGCAACTTTCTTGCTTCTGCTATAGGTTCCTGAGTGATAGCTTATGAACTCAAGAGTAAGGGTACCCTTTTTCCTAATCTTCGTTAAATAAGGGAACCATAAAGTCAAAAGGGCAAAAGGGTACTACTCAGGAACCTAGTAGACCCTAAACCCCTATAGATCCCTTATAGAACCCTTTGCGGAGCCCTTTAAGGAACCCTTTAAAGGAAGCCTTTGTTTCAATCGCAGGGTCCTGTTCCGGTGCCACGGAATCAGAGCGTCTCTCGTGCCAACGTCTGTCTTAGCTTGCTTCTGCTAAGTCTAGGCACATCTGGCTTCTAGACTGCTCGGAGGATCATGGGACGTAGTAAGTAAGGTCATGAACAGCTGACGTGGGGCTGGAAGTAGCTATGCTCAAGTTGTCCGGTTTCCAAACCATATAAAGACCAAGACTAAGTCCCATGATTCTCTAAGAAATAGTTGACATGGGCCCTGGCATCACAAACGGAAGGCATGCTGTCAGAACCCCAGGTCTTAAGATAGATTAACCATAACAGGATGATCAATCAGAGGGCTTTGAGCTTTGTAGGGCCACGGGCCGATGAGGGCTTTCGGCACTTAGGCCTGTCACCCCGACATGCATTCGTACCCTTGTGGCTGCACGGAAAAACTGCCACCGGCACATAAAACTTTGCCATTTTGAGGTCTACGTCGCAACGAAGTTGCAGGGCAAAGTCCCATAAACCTCGGCGAAATCTTGAACAATACCAGCCTCAAGCCTAAACCCGTCAGCCAGAACCTCAAACCCATATGCATGGTAACCCCAAAATCTGAAGTTGCTGGACTGCGACCTGGGTTTGAGGCGTAATGTAGGGGCCTTAATTTTTTTGTATAGGGTTTTGGGGCTCATTATACCATAAATATAACAAGGCACCCCCAAACTAGTACTGGAATTATTAAGGCCCCTATATTATCCTGATGCCTTCTTGTCCTTAAAGCCTAACCCCCAACCCCAAAACACTAGCAGCCTCTGAACCCTTAACCCTACAATGGAAGTATGTACCAAAAACGTATATAAGCCCTCGAGCCCTGAATTGTTGACATGGACCTCTCTCTCAGGGGCATCTAAAACACTTCTCATGCACTTCTGGAAGCTCGTTGGCCCAAACTGTCCGGAAAATGCAACACTGGGGCTTTAACTTACGCTGTCTAAGGCTTCCGCTGATGCGTGAAGGGTTCAGGGTTAGGGTTTAGGGTTCATATGGTGGGGATGGGCCAGGAGCACTATGCATCTTTACGATGCTGCAGATTCAGCGACAAGCTGCATCAGCAGTTGGTCAAGGAGGGATGGGTCGATCTTCTGCCGAACCAAGCACTTATGTAGGGCTTAGGGTTTAAAGGGCACTAAACAGAACCCCAAACCCTAAACTGCCCTAAACCCCAAATGCAAGAGGACAGAACTCCTCAAACATTAGAAGGCTATTCCTTACAGATCCTACTTATGATTCTAGTATGCTTTACAAGTTCTTAGTGCCCCTTGCTGTAGCTCCATATTACAAGTATAGTATACCATACCCCCATAACTTGGATTGAAGAGATGGTGAGATACCCGGTAAGATTTTGGGTTTAGGGGTTTAGGAGTTCAGGAGTTCATGCTTTCGGCACCGAAGTTGAGGATTTGCAAGGCTGATGTTGCTCCGAAGCATTACAGTGAACCCCAGAAAGTTGGAACATGGGTTTAGGAGGATTGGTGCTAGGATCCCCCATACTCTAGCTTAAGGGCATGAGGATATTGATGTTCCAACTTTCTGGCTTCTACTATACCCAGAAACTTCAAGGTCCCCACACCCTGGTCTGAGCCCAAACCCAAAACTCCTGAACCCAACCCTCGTCTGTGTACTAACGTAGGGGCCTTAATATTTAGAATATGGTTTTGGGGCCCATTATTCTATGACTATAATAAGGAACCACCAGAATAGTATTGGTAATTATTTGGGCCCCTATATTGCTGCCTCTATGTTCCGCTCCGGTGCTCGGAGGCAGCAGGACCTGCACCCGACCTCCTCCTCCCAAAAAATGCAGCAAATTTCAGCTTGGAAAACACAGTGGGATTACACCACACCTCGGCGAGGGAAGTGGGTTGGGATTCAGGGTCAGGTTTCGGTTGTTGTTTTGCTTTTAGACTTGGGGCCATCAAATCAGGGTTCAGGATCTAATGTTGCGGCTTCAAGAAACAGAACTCTTTGGGCTTGGGGTTTGGACATCCTCACCCAAGCCGAACCATCCACCCATGACCGTGAGCCTGCAAAAAAGACCTTGAAGCCCGCCAAAAAGACCTTGAAATCAGACAATGAGACCGACACATTGGGTACTGCCCTCACCCTGTGACAGTCTATATTTGGGGTCAGCTATATATAGCTATAATCATGCCAGGCTTTTGTGGGTTGTATGGTGGCCGTCATGTTCACAGCCACAGGAACAATCTAGCCAGACAAGGGCGGCTCGCGAAAGCTAGAAAAAACTAGTAAAAGCTAAATAATGGCTTTGCTCATGTGCCGAAGATTTGTGGCTTTGAAAGAATGAACAGGTAGGTCCGGAAACACAACAGAGAGCAAAAGTGCTGGGCTTTCTGGCCTTGAAAATGGAAAGTTAAACCCTAAANAGAATGAACAGGTAGGTCCGGAAACACAACAGAGAGCAAAAGTGCTGGGCTTTCTGGCCTTGAAAATGGAAAGTTAAACCCTAAACCATGCGCCCCGCCATGCAAGTACTAGGCCAACCTAGATAGACAACGCTAGACAATGCTGGATAATGCTAGACAATATGCTAGAAAATCCTAGACAATGCTAAATAATGCTAGAAAATGCTAGATTCCGGCCAGGGGACCAGAGATGCTAGAAAATGCTAGACAATGCTAGATGATGCTAGACAATGCTAGATTCCGGACAGGGCACAGGGTTTGCCCGGGACGTTTTTCTTTCTCAGGGTGGGCATCTTGAGTCGAAAACTCTTTCAGACAATCATGTCCACAGAAGCGGAACGTGCAGTTCTCAAGTTCAGCAGTTTGGCTTCCGAGCGAAGGAAATATCTAATTAGCAGCTTGGTTTCTGAATGAAGGAAATATCTAGCAACTTGGTTGCTGAATGCAGGAAATATCTAGCAGCGTGGTGCCCTGAATGCAGGATGTCTAGCTCCCGTGCTTTTTTCCGGCTGTGAAGAAGACGGCTTGCACTTATACCACAAAAGCCGGCTAAGATATAATATAGCTGATATCCAACCGTTACAGAGCGGGGGCAGTACCCAACCGATTCAGTTTTCATGTCTTCGCCCAGGGTCTTGGATGCTAGGGCTGCGAGGGTGTGGTGAGCCCTCCAATCCCGTAAACACCAAACCCAGACTCTCACAATCCCACAATCCCAAGGCCCCTGAACGTTGAACCAATACCCAAAAACACAATTCCTAGGCCCTGAGCCGCTAACCCCAACCCCTCATATAGCCCTAAACCCACAATCCCAACACCCTAATTAAACCCACAAATCACAATCCTCAAGACCCGCTCAACCCCAAACCTTTGCCTGCAACCGGCCTTCCCTAAACCTCAAAACCTCTAAACCCCAAGACCCCTTTATGCCCCAAAGCCCCCAAAACCCGCAAACCCCCAGACCCCATTAAACCCGCATGAGTCCCTCATAGGTGCCCCGCTCATGGAAAGGGCCCACCCGCGACTCCGTTCGCTTCGGCAGCCTGGGCGACCTTGCAAGAGGGTTCTTGAGGGCTTGGGCTCTGCTTAGGTTGTTTAGGGTTTATGATACAGGATCTTAACGTCAGTTGGAGGTCCGAAGCCCCGAAAACCCTCACTTCAATCGGCCCTACTTCAGAGTGTTAAGCTCTAGAAAGCCCCAAACCCGAAACCCCCAAACCCCTAAACCAGAACCCTGGCATTTAAGTGATCCCTCAACGGGCCTTTAGATACAATATGCATTAACACCGATACATAAACAAGAACATGGCACCTACATATGTAGATGTAATGGATAGCTATATATAGATAGTTGTTAGATAGACAGATAGATAGACACATTCCATGCAGAAGACTTCTACCTTCGTATTAAAAGGAAGAAACGTCTGCGCACCTCCTCGCCCCAGGCGATCCAAGCCTCTCGGCCGGCCTCCGTCTGCGTCACCTGCAGAGCCCAAGAGGCCACTCTGAAAGCACTTGGGTTTAGGGTTTAAAGTTTGGGGTTTAGGGTTTAGGGTAGTTGGAGGTGTAGGGTAATTTAGGGTTTAAGGTTTAGTTTAGGGATGTTTAGGGTTTAGGGTTTCTATGTAGAAGCCTTTCAGGGACCTGATACAACCCTCGTGGGAAGCTGATAGAATCCTCACAGTCATTGCTATACATATAAGCTATATAGTAGATAGATGACTCTGAGGATTCTATCAGGTTTCCCATAAGGATCTCCAAGGTTCGGGGCAAGGGTTGAGGAATTGAGGTGTTTGGTCTAGGGACTACCTCAAGGTGCCTTAGGCTTCACATGGAACCACACCCCGGAATCTTGAACCTTGTAGAACCCCTTCAGGCAGCTTATACAACCCCTAACGAAACCTTCTACCCCCACAGGGAACTTACAGAACCCTCGCAGGGAAATTAAGAACCCCTACAGGACCCTGAAAAGCCCGAGGCACTCCCATAGAGCCCCGTAGAAAACTTTTCTGTTGAACTCGTTGCACCGAAGGGGTGAACAGTCGAGGCTGATCTTCTGCACCGTAAACATTGAAAGCCAGATTTAAAAAAATGTGAGAAGAGCAAGTATCAACAACCATCATAATTTCAAGAAGAAGAGGAAAGACAATAATTGTTCTTCATATTACTCTATATATATATACACATAAAACTCTATAGGTTGTCAGGCCTTTCGCAGATACTCTTCTTTGGTCAGCTTGCTGTTGAAGTTGAAGCCTGAGGATCGGACTGTAGGGGTCGAAGGCTTAAGGACCTAATGTAGGGGCCTTAATGATTAGAATAGGGTTCCCTTTAAAGGGGTCCTCTAGGGGTTCCCTTTAAAGGGGTCCTTAAGGGATCACTGAAGGTGTAGGGCTCGGGGTCGGAGGGTTCAGGGGCCTTAATAATTAGAACAGGGTTTTGGGGCTCATCATAATAGAATTATAATAAGGAGCCACCAAAATAGTATTGGGACATTGTTTAGGCCTCTATATGACAGTGTCGATCAGGGCTTAGAGGTCAGGGGCCAAGCCCTTCAAGGAGTTGCGATGCCTCTCAGTTCCTTGTCAGGACTCGTCTGTTGAAGAAGCCGACTCTCAGGTGTTCACAACATAGGGCCCCCCAAAACAGGCACATAAGCAAAATCAGGATAGAGAGACCCCATATAAGCCTAGCAACCTGAGGTTCGGGTCCGGGTTGCACTACGGAAGATCGCGTGGTGAACCATGCCTGCGACCAGCAGTGAAAGGCCGCCATTTCCCCAAACAATGGTATTGATCACGATTACAAGGTTTAGGGTTTAGGGTTTAGACGACATGTGTGATTATCATTCTTCTTGAGCAGGAAGAAACTCTTCTGCTGTGCATGCAAGACGCCAAGGTCGACGGGAGGATTGCCCCCCTGGCTCCACTCCTGTCAAGTAACATAGGGCCTTCATGACTGGAATAGGGTTTTGGGGAATGTGTTTTTGCTGGGAACTATAAAGCAAGACTATTATTCACAATTTCGGCTGCAAGCCAAAACACAGCAGGTTTACAGTTTAGGGGCAATCACGGCGGTGACAGTCGCTTGACAAGGAAATACTGCACCCCTCTGGCACCCTTGTCTCACATGCAACCCCAAACCCCTAAACCCCTAAACCCCAAACCCTAAAGCCATGAAACCCAAACCCTAAACCCCAAGCCCTAACCCAAAAACACCAAACCCAAAGCCCCAACCCTTCAAAGCCTTAAATCCTATAGCACTCACTACCTGACCCTCCTGATTCGGAACCTAAAACAGCCTTGAAACATCTCTCGGGACAAACCAAAGTCTAGACCTTGCCCTTAAAAAGCTGAAGGGTAACACCCATTCCCGACCCAAAACCCAATTGGTTCTTGGGGGGGGGTCGAGGGTTGCGGGTTTCAGGTCTACGAGGAGCCTGCAAGCTTTCAAGTGACTGCTCCTTATGGTTTAGGGTTTCGAAGAAAGTGTAGAGAGTAACCCTAAAACCCAATGCCCTTAGTTTTGTGGCGTCCTCGCAGGCAGTCATGGTCAGCGTATGCTGCTCCTGATGCAGGCCGTTCAGAGTTCACTGGCCCCCTAAACAAGCAGCCATGGAGATTTGTAGGAAGAAGTCATAGTCAGGAACCCAAGCAAGGCATGCCAATTTTCGGGTTCAAGCACGGTTCAGGGTTTCAGGCTTTGGGGTCGGGCGTTTCAGGTTCACGGATCGGGACCCCACAGGCATTGTAGACAACGCTTACATAAACCCTTTAAACCCCCACCCGAGGTGAGTGGGACCTCATGCCCAGCCCATGAGCGGAGGGGAGTGTGGAGCTCTTGCGTTCTGGGCATGGGGCCTGCAGTAAGCTCCAAAAAAAACGAAGCACGAAGCCTCGGATCCCTAAGAGTACGCATACTTTCAGGGCTTAAGGATACCCTGAACCCTAAACCCCAAACCGATGTGGGAGTTTCCGAAAATAGGGGACCCTTAATGTGTTTGCAGGTAGTTGTATGGATTTGGGATCTGGGAACGACCTCGGGAGGCCTCTACAAGTTAATAAGGGGCTCTTCAAGGGTTGTATAGGGCTCCTTTGAGGATTTCGGGGTTAAGGCTTGAGGGTTCCTTCAAGGGCCCTAGAAGGGCCCTCTATCGGTGTCCTTAGGCCTCCCTCCCATGCGGGACCTCGTCGTCACGGATGTTGCAGAAGACCTCGCTGCTGGGGGACAGGGGAGTTTGCGAAACTAGGGGACCCTAATACAGTACCCTAAACAGTAGGATCCTTATTATAAGAGCTCCAAAATACGGTACCCCTAATTTGTTTGCAGAAGACCTCGCGGCTTGGGGGTCTTTGGGTTTTCGGTTTCAGAGTGGTGGCTGAGGGTTGGATACATCGCGCAGAGATTGTTCCTGTAGGTTTGGTAAAGGCCGCGTAGGGCCATTTCACCGAAGGACTTGAGTAGTGCTCTTCAGGGCCTAGCAAGGGACTGTTATATACTGTAGACGGGCGTTTGGTGCAAGGGGAGCCTTGATACGTTTGGGCACTCTATTCTATGGTAGAACCGTAGTCAACGACAAACACTTGTTGTGCAAAAGACGCTGTCGAACAAAAACTAAAGACACTAAAGAATAACTCCAAAATCTCTGACAAGTACTAGCTGGCAAGAAAAGCAATCTACGGAAGCCGAGTTCCCAGCATCGTAGAGCGTGGCACAGGGCGGCCTGCCTCAGTTGGCTTGCAAGGGGATTTAGGGCTGAAGGTGTAGGGCTCGGGGTCGGAGGGTTCAGGGTTTCAGATTCATGGTTTCAGGTTCAGTGTTTAGGCTTCAGCGTCTGCAGCATGTGTGAAGTTGGGATATGGCTGGACATCAGAGAGCCCCACACCGTCTATCGGTCCATCGCGTAACAACCCCTCCAAAACTGAAGTTTCAATCCTAAACATCAGATCTTACATCCTGAACTCTACGCACAAAACGTTCAACTTTCTCCAAACACTTCTTTGAGGCTCAAGGTCTATCCCTGAGCCCCACGAGCCCGCCTTAAAGGCGGCTGGGCACCCCACGCTTGCTGCCCTCTGGGATGCTAGTCTGCATCTTGTCGAACAGATACAGCTGGCACGGAAAGGGCGGGTTTTAGGGCTGGGGTTTAGGATAAGGGTTTGGGGTTTAGGATTTAGGGTTCAGGATTCAGGGCTTCGGAAGGAAGCATAGGGCTCTACTCTATAGGACCCCTTATCAAGCTCCGTCTAGAACTGTCAGAGACCCTTACAGCCTTAAAGACTCCTGAAACCTCTGCATTGCTTCGGTCTTGGGCTGGCGCTCGAAGGTGGGCAACGACATGGACCGATCGGGTGATGGGGGATACCATAATAGAGTTATATGGGAGTAACAGGGCGCATTGCTGCTAAGTCTGCTAAGTATCCAGACCTTGCAATCAAAGCCCTGACCCTGCAACGAGACTGCCTGTTACTGCGAACAAACACAGAATCAAACCCATAGGGTGAGGGTTTCGTCACCGAAGCAGAAGAGGAAGCTGATGGTGTAGTATTGTATTGTATGGGTAGCTCGTTCCAAGCAAATGCCTTCGCGGGTCGAGATATATAAGAGCCACTCTTTCAGCATGGACCCGGACCCTAGAGGAAGCCTTTCTTTAGAGAAGGCCCCGATGTGGCGTCATCGCGAAAAAGAAAAGAGCGTGCGGAGTGCACTGCATGTGTAGTTTGTACATGCGTGTGTCTGTATATGCACATATACGACATGCATGATCAGCCTCATCAGAGAGATAATACTCCACAGCAATCGGAGGAGGTGGAATCTTCCTTGGCGCAGTCAGGCGCAGCTTTCGGGCTTTAGGGCACTAGGGTTGGGGTTGGGGGCTTTATTCAGGGTTTAGGGCTTCAAGGGTTCAAGACTCAGGGTATAGGCAATCTAAAACAACTTCCGACTTCGAGTTTAAGACAAAGTCAGCCTAAGTGCAGCGCCTAGCTCCAAGAGAACCCTACTACACTTGGAAGCTGCACGTTTCCTCAAAAGACCCTCATGAAGCCTTCAACCCTAATCTTGCAACCCTGACTATGTTGCATCGCACTTCTTCCGCTGTACAGTATACTATAATACACTATAGCGTTATAAAGAACACAGGAATAAGTGTAGAACCTCCTCAAGTCTAGTTATGCCCTGGACAGACAGCTAGCAACCCTCACCCTCAAACCTTAAACCCTGCAATCCTAAGAAACCTCAAAACCTGAAAACAAAACAGAAAATGTTAAAAATAACTAAAAAGCATAAAAGAATGTAAAGCCCTATAACAACCCTAAAAGAAAACCCTAAAACCCTTTCTAATCCAAGGCTCTTCAGGCGCTCCTTGTTGGCGTCAACGAACTCGCCGTAGGTGTCTACGGCATGGGCCTGTCAGAAGAGTTGGGTTTAGAGTTTAGGGGTTTAGGGTTTAGGGGTTTAGGGGTTGAGGGCTTCGGGTTTAGGGGTTTAGGGGTTTCGGGTTTAGAGTTTAAGGTTTAAGGGTTTAGGGTAGTTTAAGGTTCAGGGGTTTAGAGGCTTGGGGTTTCGGGTTTAGAGTTTCGGGTTTAGGAGTTTAGGGTTTAGAGCTTAAGGTTTAGGGGTTTAGGGCTTAGGGGTTTAGGGATTCAAGGATTTAAAGAGGGCTTCGGGTTTTAGGGTTTGGGGTTTCGGGTTTTAGGGCTTAGGGTGTAGGGTTTAGGATCTACTGTCGCTCGATTTAGCCTCGGCTAGGGCTTAATTAATTGGGATATGAGAGTTGGTTCGGTGTTAGGAAATTTCAGGAGGATCGGTTTCATGTCACAGTCACCCATGCCACCACTACACCCACCAACGCTACCAGGGCGGTGGCGATTACAGTTGCGTGTTCTGCTGCTGTAGCATGCTGGCAAGTTGTAAGATACAGAAACCCTAAACCCTAAACCCTAAAACCCTAAACCCTAAAGCCCCAAACCCTAAACCCTAAAACCCTAAACCCTGAACCAGAAAACCCTAAACCCTAAAACCCTGGGCCTTCAGGCCTGAGGCTTCGCGTTCGAAGATGCAGCCTGAACTTCCTAAACTCCTAAACCCGACGTGCAAGCCCATGACGCGAACCCCTGGGCCTGAAAGATAAAGCCCTTCACCACGGTTTAGGGTTTAGGGTTTAGGGAAACCCTAAATCCTAAACCCATTCAAGCCCTTTTTGGCTATGACAAAACCACGTAAAATGAGCCCCCAAACATTCGCAGGACAACCTTTAAAGCCTGTGATGCCCCTGCACAACCTCCGGAAGATATTGAGAAACCCTCAACTCTGAACCCCAACCCCAGAACCCTGAAAGTCGTTCTCCATGCACCTCAATAAGGCGGCTAAAGTTATAGGACCACTTGGGATCCACCACGAAAAACCTGGGGCGACAGGGTTTAGGGGTTGAGTTTACTGCAAAAAAGCGAGAAGCTAGGGCTTTGGGTTTAGGGCTTAAGGAAGGGGTGCACGGCGTAAGACTCAAAAAGAACCTAGGACTCAAAAAGAATTTTAAAAACCCTAAGACTTAAAAAGAAAAAGGGTTTGGGGTTTCGGGCTCAGAGCGACATGGGGTGTGGGTGGGGCCTGGGGTTTTGAGGGCGAAGGGCTTGGGCACGCGATGAGCTGAGCAGACAACCTCAACGATAAGTTTCGGAGCTCAAGTTGTGGAAACCATGTGGCTCAGTGTGCGGTTAGGTTACCTGAAATTAAATTGACCCCCCAAAATCCTGGACCTAGACCCTAAACCCCAAGCCCTAAACCCTAAACCCTGAATCCAAATCTCGAAAATCGCCTGGTCTAGTTTCCAAACGGTCAACCCTGAACCCCATCAGCTTTCTAACTTTGTCAAGCGCACCTTCTTCGATCAGGCATTTTTGTTTTTAAGGGTTTCGGGGGTATGGGGTTGAAGGTTCGTGGCTTCTAGCTTTTGGGGCCGTGAGAACCCTGGAAGATTAGGGTTTGTTGTACCTAAGCCCTGAGGCCATGCCTGGCCACTGGATTTTCAACAGCAGGACATGCAATTATGGATTTTTGTGGATGCGAGGTTTCGCATCAAGGCCTTCAAAGTTGTTCTAGGCTAACCCCTGTCCAGTCTGAGACGCGCACAACACCAGGAGCCAGTAGTATGCCACGGCACCGTGCTGAGCAAAGAACCTACGTGGAAGGGCTTTGCGAGACAGACGTTCTGGTGAGCCCGCGGGGGAGTGTAAATCTCACGCGCACTCAGCCCCTAAACTCCCAAATTTGTCCCAGTTTGTGCAGGGGTGTAGCTTTGGTGGCTTCGGCTTGAAGCAAGTACTTCGTGTCCTTGAGAATTCAACAGCTAGTCAAAAGTAGCAGGAACTACCGATTCCCTTGAAGACCACCCTGCTAGCTCTGAAAACAGCTCAAGAAAGCCAGAAGTCGGACAGTTGAGGTGGTTCAGGGTTCGGGACTCCCGGGCTTTAGGGGTTTAGGGTTTAGGGTTTAGGGCTACACTTAAGGCTTTAGTTGAGGTTGCAAGGCTTTGGGGCTGTAAGGTGTATGGGTTTGGGCTTTACAGGCTTCAGAGCTTTTGACGGCCTTGCTTTTCATACTTTCGGGCTCAGGCTTTGGTTGCCTTCCAGGCATAGGATTTCCTGAACCTTCCAGAGATTTGATGGCTTTAGATTCAGCCGGTGAATTCCAGGCCACGGTTCAAGCTGTAGGGTTTAGGGCGAAATGTAGGAACCTGATTAAGAAACCCTGGGCCTGTCTTAGGGTTCCTTATATGAATCCTACTATTTTGGGGTTATAGTCCCAGGGTTTCTTAATCAGGTTCCTACAGTAGGGCTTACGGGCCCTTAAACGTAAACCGCAGAGCTTCATAATACCTGACCTGCTGGGTGGGCTTACCAAGGGCCGGTACCCAAATCCTACCTTGACCGGTGTCACCAGAAGACCCAAACCCTAAAACCCGAACCCTAAACCCTAAACCCCCAAACCCTAAAACACAAACCCTAAACCCCCAAACCCTAAACCCCATACCCTAAACCCGGCCCATGGTGGGAGCTTGTAGGACCTGGAGCCCTGACCGAAAGACGGGCAGACCATGTCGGTAGCTCAAAACATTGACTTCCCTTGAGGGCTTGCTGAGGCTTGGATTTCAAGCCTCGGGATGGAGTTTAGGTCTGATGGTGTGGGTTTAGGGTTTGGGGTTGTGATCGTTTACTGTAGCAAGGACTGCATGCTCTTGACATGACCCTGAACCCTTTGCTTCCAGCTACCCATGAAGCCCCCAAAGCCTTAACGCCAAATCAAAAACCGAAAGAACCCTAAAGCTCTCAATCCTGAACCCAATGTCTCTGAAGGAGCAGCCGAGAAATGAGCCGATCTAGCCACCGCTGGTCGCCACCTTGGGCTCTCACTGTTGGTAGTGGGGCCTTCATAACTAGAATCGGGCTTGGGGGGGGGGGGGGGTCTTAGACTTTAGTTTTGATAAGTAGCCCTAAGTACTCAGGAATAGTAGTTGTTCTTCGGAACCCTATAGTTGATCTTGGGGAGTTCGGGCTGACGGGTCAGCTTTCGAAGTTCAGAGACTGAGGTCGAAGTTTAGAGAACGAGCCTTAACACCACAGCCTTGCAAAGCTAGGCCGAATCCCTGAAAAGTACCTGCGGCCCTGAAAACTCAACGTTCCGTACTATGACGTCCTTCCATGTGGGGTTTTGGGGATTTAGAGTTTCGGGTTTTGGGCTGAGGTGGTTGAGGGTTTAGGGTTTCTGTTTCTCTTGAAACGCAGGCTTTATGGCTACAGGGAATCTTGCGAAGTTAACCGCGAACCCTGGAACCCTGAAAACCTAAAACTTGAAGCTGCGCAGCGCCTGCAAGCCCTAAGACCTAAAATCCTGAAGCCCAAGAATCCTGAACGCCCTACACCAGAAGAACAACAGCTACTAGTTAAGAGCATACAAGAGAAGATTCTGAATCACAAGGAAAAACGCTCCCAAACCCAACACATCAAGTTCGAAGCTGCGCGGTACTTTCTCTGGGTGCTGCACCCAGCGACTCCATGATGAGCAGGTGGTGCAGCCTCGAAAGGAGCTGAAACGGGCTGAGGGCTTGTTTAAAAGCTTGTGATCAAGGCTACAACAAGGGGCTACTACAACTTACCACAAGGGTTTAACATTTGTGTACATGTTTCGGTTATAAAAAGAAAACCCCCCAAAAATAGTGTAGGTAATTATTTAGGGCCGTATAGTAGCCGCAGCTCTCGGGTTCCCTCGGTTTAGGAGTTTAGGGGTTTAGGGTTTAGGGTGTGTAGCAGTATGCGCGCGGTGGGGTGCGCCTTTTAAATTAGGAATAGGGGCGCACCCACTTATCGCGCGCTTGCCTCAGCATGTAGTCCCGCCCCAACCACCCCAACTATTCTCCATTAGGGTTTAGGGTTCACCCCCCAACCCCCCCTGAAGGGGGTGCCGGCCGCAACCAGACAAGGCAGGAGNCCCCTGCCCTGCCCTCCCCTGCGCTCTCCTGCCCTGCCTTCCCCCCCTCCTGTTTTCTGGAATCTGCCAGTGTGGAGTCTGCAGAATGTTGGGGGTACATCCAGTCGCTCAAGACCAGACCAACAATCACAGATTGTGCGAGGCGTAGCCCAGTCATTTCCGTCCCCGTCTACCGGAGGCTTCCCTCCCTCGAGACGCTCTGCCGGGTTTAGGGGTGGCTTCGGGTTTTGAGGTAGGGCTTTGGGGGTAGGATCGCGGTAGGGCAACGCTTTTTTATCTACTTACATACGCGAAGGAGTTCGGGCGGGTTACGGCAAGCGGGTGAAGCAGGTGTAGCAAAGAGAGCGACTTTGTGGGGTCTGTGAAATCATGAGTTTGCAGGGCACACTCAACCCAAACCAACCTCAAACCCTAAACGCTCCTTTAAAGGGGTCTATAAGGGTTTCCATAAGGGATCTATAAGGGTACTCTAATATAGGCTCCTTAAAATTAGAATAAGGTTTTGGGGGCCATTATACTATAATTATAATAAGGAACCCCCACAACAGTATAGGTAATTATTTAGGCCCCTCTATTCGAAGCCTTAACACCAAAACCCCGGAAGCCCTACAACCGTAGAACCTAGACCCCCGCCCCTGGGGTCAGAAATAAGAGCCAGACTCATTGTTCTCCTCCGCCTGAGCATTGTCGGAAAAGCTACCACCACCCAGACTTTAGCAAACAAGGCTCTCGGGTTTATAAGCTTTAAGGCTTAGGGTTTTGGGTTTACGGGTAAGTCCCTGAGGCGTTTGCACTGGAAGCCTCAGGACATGCTCTAACAATTGAAACCAAAGGCCTGAACCCTTAACCCCAATACCCTCACAAGGGCCATTACAGCAACCCTACACAAACCTCCTTAACCTCTAGCTTGGAAGACCTACATTGTGCTTCCAAGCTCCGCAGTTCGCCCTGTCGGTGCAACACTGACCCAGCGATGGTGGGTTTAGGGTTTAGGGTATACGGTTTTGGGTTTAGGGGGAAGTTAACGAAAAAGTGGCTCCTCGAGCAGATCAGGACCCACCCTCAAAACCACACAACCTGTCGAAACCCGAAAAGCCTCAACCCTACCAAAGCCGCAAACCCTACAGACAGGCCCTAAGCCCTAAACACCCTTAAACCCTAAAACCTTAAACCCACAACCTGAAACCCTAAAGCCCTAAACCCTAAACTTGCAAACCCTAAACGCTAGAAGCCCAAGCCCTGACCCAAAAAGCTGCTCCCTAAACCCGAAACACCCTTAAGCCCCAAAAGCACTACATCCTAAACCCCAACCCTAAACCCCTAAACTCCCAAACCCCTAAATCCCTGAATCCCTAAACCCCTACACCCCGAACCTGACCCAAAAAGCTCCGCTGGAGACCCCGGCCGCGTGCACCGCGCGGAGCTCCGGCGAGCGCCACCAACCGAAGGTTTCGTAGAGATGGAGCACCTGACAGCTTTGAGGGTTTAGGGCTTTAGGGTTTAGGGTTTAGGGCACAAGGCTTATAGGGTTTAGGGCTTTTAGGGTTTAGGGTTTAGGGTGTATAGGGTTTAGGGGTGTAGGGGTTAGGGTTTATAGGGTCTAGGGTTGAGGGGCCAGAGGTTTAGGGTTGAGGGGCCAGGGGTTTAGGGTTTCGGGTTGAGGGTCGAGGAGCTTTGGAGGTTTGGGGGTTGAGGGTTTAGGAGCTGCGGCGCTGGAATAAAGAGAAAAGCGCCTCAGGTATATTACAGTGTGATCGTGTAATCAGAATGAAGGTTATGGGATTTAACAACTTAGTGTCCTGCTAGCAAGATTAATTTAAATAGGGTCTTCTTTATAGTATTTAGGGGTCGCTAGGGCTTGTCTGGGCTTTATACAAGGTGTCATGTTATATAAGGCTTTGAACTTTGAACGTTAAACCCAGAACCCAAAACCCCAATCCTAAACCCAAAGCTCTGCAACCCTTTTAAAAACATCTAGTAGACCATAGACCATGAAGCCCAAATGCCATAAAATAATATCCAGTAGACCATAACACCCCAATCTTACCAGTACAAAGACCGCTTTTCACAGGAAGTGGTTCTGCAAGAACTTGCAAGGCTAAGCCCCACATCCAGGGTCCGAGAAGGGTTCGTTCAGGGTTCTATGAGCAGTCTTTCAGGGTCCGCTAACCCCTCCAAGAATGGACAGAAGCCGAGGCAGGTGCAGAGGTGTAGGCAAAGTACGGCATCCTCGCGACGGTCTCCAGGAACCAGAACCTGAAGTTCGGCTTTCGGGATTTAGGGCATGGGGCACGGGCAACCAAAGCTTACAGGGCGGACTTACACTTTGGTTTAAAGGCGAGCAGACCCACGTGGAACCCGAAATGAAATACCAGCCACGCATCTTTCACTTAGGCGCCCGATACATAATATGGGCCGCTCTGAATTGGCACGGCATGGCCTTGCGAGCTCTTGATTCTGATTGCACCCGAAACCTGCCCAGAGACTCCAAATCCCGTTGATCAAGCAATACACCTAAACCCTAAACCCCTAAACCCCTAAACCCCTAAAATTAAAACCTTAAACCCTAAACCCCTAAACCCCTAAACCCCTAAGCCTTAAACCTAAAACCCTACACCCTAAACCCTGTGTATTGCCCAATCAGGAGGCTGTGGGCTCCGAGGTATGCGAGGCGGTCTCTCTTGACCTTAAAACCCGAAAAGGTCCCAACCGAAGCTTATATAAACCCTAAGCCCTGAACCCTAAACCCTAAACCCCCAAGGCCCTAAACCCCTAAACCCTAAACCCAAACCCCTAAACCCTAAGCTTTACCCTAAACCCTAAACCCCCAAGGCCATAAACCCTAAACCCCTAAACCTTAAACCGTAAACCCCTCACACCTTCTAAACCCCCGAGGCCCTAAACCCCTAAACCCTAAACCCAAACCCCTAAACCCTAAGCTTCACCCTAAACCCTAAACCCCCAAGGCCATAAACCCTAAACCCCTAAACCTTAAACCGTAAACCCCTCACACCTTCTAAACCCCCGAGGCCCTAAACCCTAATCCCTAAACCCAAAACCAGGCCGGGCCTCTGAATCGGCCGATCCTCGAAGACGACGTCGATGAACCTCAGTGATGAGTACAGCGGCCATTTAATAATTGGACTAGGGTTTGGGGGCCCAGTATACTATAGTTACAATAAGGAGCCACCAAAATCGTATAGGTAATTATTAAAGCCCCGAGGTTAGGGTCTCAAGGGCTTCAACAAGGGATCCTTAAAGGGTTGCAAAAAAGGGATCCTCAAATGGGATCTATAGTGGTTTAGGGTCTATAGGGTTTGAGGGCGTAGGCTTGGGGTTTTCTGTTTTAGACGTTGGGGTTCAAGGTCTGGGGTTTGAGGGTTTTCGGGTTTTGGGGTTGGGTGTGGGGCTTTTCGGGTTTACGGCTTTGTTCAGGGCTTGGGGTTCGGGCTTTCGGGGTTCAGGCTCGTCTGTTTTGGGAGTTTCTTCGCTGTCCGTGTGTCAGGGGCTTCTGGGTTGTAAGTTCTGCGGTTTGTTGTCTATCTGCTATCTCAGAGGTTTAGGATTTTGGGCGTCAGGGATTTGGGTTTAGCTTTTGGGGTTTCGGGCAGTAGCGCTTAATGGTAAAGGTCGTGGGGTCTTCCAAAACCCCACGATAACCTGCTTTAACATAGTGTCCCTATATCTTTCCATCTCCGGGAAATGTGACAAGACCAGACAGGACGGTAGTTCCAGTCGACAAAAATGGTTTTGGGTACAGTGTTGAGGGCTCAGGATATCCACGCAAACACACAAGGCTACGAGCAAGGGCGCAAACTGTACATCTCACCTCCCAAACGCGTCCTCTGTAACATCACTACCCGGATGGATGCCAAGAGCCCTAAAACCATCAAAACCTAAACACTAAACCCTTCGCCCTTGCACCAAAACCACCGTTAAAAGGCCTAAACCTTAAATCGTAGCCTCTTAAACCCCAAAGCTAAAGCCGTGTTAAGCGAACCCCCAAGCTTTCTCCCTCAGCTGCGGGCCAGCAAAGAACCTCGTAGGCCACTCGAACCTGGCGTGTCTGATCTGCGGATTTACGGCATTAGGGAGTAGGGATTTAAGGCTGTAGGGCTTTAAGGTTTTAGTGGAAGCAGTTTGGCCTTCTTGTTTCGTGCCGAGGATGCTACTCATTCGAGCGTCGCAAGTTTGGTTGTTTTCAAGTTGTGGAGAACCCTAAATCACAAGCCGTTTCATAAGATCAGAGGCCAAACCGGCCAAACCCCAAAGCCCCGAATGCCAAATCGCAACTCCAAGAAAGGTAGTGGAATCCCCATCCCCAGAGCTCCTAAACCCACCGAGATCCCAACAAGGTAAACTTCCAAAAATCGTGCAAGCTCGGCCGGCGGGGGCGTTGGAACCTGCGGCCGCGCATACTCGCGGTCAGTTACGGCCTGGCAGAGGGTCGCCGGATGACAAAAAAGGGTGGAAGAACCCTAAAACCCTTTACCGCGAAGTCCGGAGGTTCGTAGAATCTCACACTGGGGGATCTGGTGTTGCGGCCATAAGCACAAAGGCTTCAAGTCGCAAGCCCGGCGCAACCCAACCTCCCTTTGTTCCGGCACGGTGCTCAGCATTCATATCCCCACCCAGGTCCCTTTGTCAGAGTTGATCACAGGATGGACGGCTTCCATCAAAACTTTACAAGACGAACTCCCCAAGTCCGAAACTTTAAACCCCAAAACCACCCTAGGCCCATTTCAAAACCCCTAAACCCCTGGAGTACCTACAGTAACCCCTGCAAGCCCTGTGTGTAACCCTTCTGGCGGAACTCTTGAAGGAACCCCTAACACACCAAACCCAAACCGCATAGTTAGCCCTTTTCGCTCGCAGAGTAGCCCGTATAACAGCCCTAAAATAACTCTTCAAGGAACTCCGTAAACTCCAAACCCAAACCCTAAACCCCCAAACCCGAAACCCTAAACTCTAAAGCCCTGACCCTAAACCCCAAACCCAAAACCCAAACCCCCGACCCACGAAATCGAACCCTGCCGGCGCCTGGTTGCTGAGGACTAGGGCCTGAGTGAATTAAGGGTTTCGGGTGTAGGGGTTTAGGGCTTCGGGCTTTACTCTTCTTTTTTAGGGTCCCTACAAAGTCTATATATCATGAGAGCCGACCAAACAGCTGGTTGTGGCAGGTTAAGGTAGGGTTCCTGATATTGTACTTATCCTGTACGCAATATAGCCCAAAAGCCTTTTCTGATTATTGCGGGCCCCATACAGAGGAAGGCATTTAGTGTAATTTAGAGTTTCGGGTGTAGGGTTTAGGGCCTAAGGCTCAAGGTTTAGGGATTAGGGTTTGGGGCTAAAGGCTTCTGATTTAGGCTCGGTTGTAGGGTTTACGGTTTAGGGCTCCATAAACGGCTCTCTAAGTGTACGTATTCGGACTCTGGGATCTATTGTAGGGTCCATGTAGGGGCCTTAATAATTTGAATAGGGATTTGGGGCCCGTTATACTATGATAATATGATAAGGAACCCCCAAAATAGTATAGGTAATCATCAAGGCCCCTATGGTAGTAGAGTTAAGGGCTTTACTTTAGGGCTTTGGGATTCGGGGTGTTCGGCCGTAGCATTGCGACTCTGTGGTTGTGGGGCTCTGGGATCAGAGTTTGCTCGGGTGCTCCGGGTTCAGCAGAAGCCCAGGACTTGTGGTGTACGGCTTTAGGGTTTAGGGCTAGGGGTTTAGCGGTTTAGCGTTTAAGGGGTTTAGCTGCTTTCTCTCCTGTTTCTGAGGGTGTGGGCTTAGGTTTTTGGGCGCTGTCCAACCCTGAGCCTGATTGCACTATTGAGTTGTCTTATCAAATGCCGCGACTCCACCATCTCAACGAATCGAATTAATACGAATGTAGTATGTACGTTGAGCGTCCGCTACCCTAAACCCTAACCCTAAACTACCAAAATCTACGATAGTTGTATCTACATGCATTTACAACCTTTGGGATAAGTCATAGGCGCACGCTGACTGCACACTGGTAGCAACTTCTATCAAGGCTTTAAACCGCAAACCCTTAACCTCGTTAGGGGCTAAGGCTGTTGCGTGTAGGGCTTGGGTTTAGGGTTTAGGGCTTAGCGTTCAGGGGTTAGTTTCGGTTTCATAAGCATGAAAACTCTGCAGCATTCTCTTGCCACCTCCTCTGATTGATACAGCCATCAAACCCTTCCCGTATGACAGCCCCTATGCAGTATTCACGATTGCACCGTGCCGAATACTCCGACACCCTAATCCCCAAACCCAGACTCTCAGACAGCAGCTCTGCAACTTCAGCATACGGTAGGGGCCTTTAATAATTAGAATAGGGTTTTGGGGTACATTATAGTATAGTTATAAAAAGGAATACTAGTAATAGTATTGGTAATTATATAGGCCTCTACACTTCCAAGTTCAAAGGGCCTGGCTGAGACTCAATTAACTGTGGAGCTACGGTTCAGGGTGCATTCAACGTCCAGGGTTCAAGGTGCAGGCTTAGAGTTAAGAGCTCAAGGTGCGGGGAAACGAGCTTGTCCGCAACACCTCAACCCAAACCCCCTAGACATTAAATCCTTAAACCCTAAACCCTAAACCCTAAACCTTAAACCCTAAACCCTAAACCCTAAACCCCCTAGACATTAAATCCTTAAACCCTAAATCCGGCGGACATGAGCTTTTCTCAGCCACACTTTGATTCCCGAAGACCCGGGCCTCAAAGATGGAAGAGTCCAAAAGCCTGACTCATTATCTCTATACCACAGATATAGTAAGAACGGTCTTGATGTCCTAAAACTCAGGCCTCCATGTTAGACGAAGCTCTCTGATTTTTCCGGAGGGCGCGGCAGGTCCGGAGGCCTCTGAAGCACAGAGCTCAAGCGCAACATCACAAGTTTCTGCACATCCCATCCCTGCAGCCCAAGAAGACGAAGAGGCACTTTGGGCATCGTCCCTTGGTAGCCAAGGCCAACTCGCCATCCAGATCAGTTCGTTGGGCTGCCAGCAGGCATGCAATCTCCTCATTCTGATGACGAGCTGCAGTCTCGTGTATTGTGAGCCCATGTTGTCCACAAGCTCTCGTGGGATTGCAATCAGCGCGCGCCTCTAGCAGGAAGTCTCACCATCATTGTATGGCTCTCTCTGACAGCCAAGAATAAAGGGGTTTCGCCACACTGACCACAAACAGCATCTTTGTCTGCCCTGGCCTCTAACAGAAGGCGAGCGATCTGAAGGTGATTTTGTGAACAAGCCACACCAACGGGTGTGCTGAAGCTATCGGAGGAAATCTTGTTAGCGTCAGCTGAAAAACTCAGCAGTAAGCGCACAATGTTTTCTTGGCCATCCACTGCTGCATGCCAAAGAGGTGTCCTGAGTACAGGCATCGACAGGTCATCAAGTGCTGCTAAAGAGGACCTGAACCAAGGACCATGCCTGGGTTTCAAGCAGTAAAAATTGCCCCCGAACTTGTTCGGATTTGCCATGGCTTGCAAGAGCAGACGGGTGACATCTTCGTGACCTTCTTGGACGGCAGCACCAAGAGCTGACCGTGCGCGATACGGGCAAGTCCGTCGTATTTTGATTGTGTACCTCTTTTCAAGGCTGGCCCAGGCCTCCAACAGCAGCTGTACGATCGCGCGATTTCCATTGAGGGAAGCAATGTAAAGAGGTGTCCTGCCATTTCGGGCAGTGAGGTCGGGATCCTGTGGCCGCTGCAGTATCTCTTCCTGGGTTCTTGTTAAGGGATATAAGAAACCATATTACTTGCTATAGTTCCCTACTATGGCAGCTTAAAAAAATTCCTTAACAAGAACCCAGATTCCACCCGTTGTATCGAGCCTTGCTCTACAGACCTAGCGAGCTCGTTCGCCTGTCTCTTCGAAGTCTTCGCGAAGGGCTGGAGAACGAGTCGTAGATCACTAGAGCCCAGCATCGCGTCATCCTGGAGTGTGGTGTCTCCACGGAGGAGCCGTTGCCGGAATCTTGACACGCCGCAAAGACCTTCCAGATACAGCTTCAAGCCGTCCACAGTGGGAAACTCTTCGGTGCTCACCGTGGCCCACTCATCGCCAGAGACTGCATTGTAGACATGCAGCACGTCATCCCTCGCACGCTTCATGCTCCGGTCATACTCTCGCTGAACAGCTACATGTTCCGCTGGGGGCGTGTACTGTCAATCAACACCCGTCTGCATTTGGCTGATTTCCAGGCCAATTACGCATCTAATGACTACTGAGGTTCGTTTCGATGTCCGACCTCTAACCCGAATCCGTTCACAGCTCAACGAAGGTCAGCAGCAACACATTGACAATGATGAGCATACGCACGTCTAAGGCCCAGCGAACCACGAAAGTGCAGTGACGTCTGTGAAGAGGATGGCTTCCCGATAATGAACTACTGAACTAACCAGCCAACCACAGAGATGTGTTGATCGAAGGCCTGCTCACTCACAAAAACGCAGTAAACACAAATGCTGTAGTTATTACCGACAGAATTTCGATGATAGCTGAACTCACAGACTACTCAGGTCGCCACGGCTGTTGTGTATACTGTTCCCAACATCGCTTAACCAGGACCCCAATTCGCTGCCCTAAACCTCCGAATCCCTGGGTCAAGAACTCTACACCGCGTTCTCAACAACACAAAACCCTAGGCAAACACCCGACACCCAAAAGCCAGAATGCGAAGTGGTGCCGGTAAGGCATCTGAAACCGTGCAGCCCCCATATCCTGACTCCAAAACCTGTGACCCTGGAAATTCCGAAACCCTAAACCCCTAAAATGCTAAACCCCTGAGGTCCTAAACACCCCAAGCCCCAAAACCCGATAATCAGTGTAGAACCCTCAAAGGACCCTAAACTGATAAAACCCCAAACCGGATCCTCGGCCCCCGGGCGTCCACGTAACGAGGCGTCCTCCGCAGAGCCGAGCCGCGGAAGCGGGCGGCACGAAGGAGGAGCCTAGAGGCTAAGAGGGTTTAGGGTTTAGGGTTTTAGGGTTTAGGGTTGAGGGTTTAGGGTTGAGGGTTTTAGGGTTGAGGGTTTAGGGTTGAGGGTTTAGGGTTTAGGGGTTAGGGTTCAGGGGTTAGGGTTTAGGGGTTTAGGGTTTAAGGGTCCGAAAGGGTACGGCACGAAAACAGTAAGGATACCAACTGTCGTGTAGGGTTTAGATGGGTTTAGGGGTTTGGGGTTTAGGTTTTAGGGTTAAACCGTCGTGTAGGGTTTGGGGTTTGACATAATCCTCACCACCATCATCATCAATGTCATTATCATCGTCATCATCGTTGCCGCAATCATCGCCATTGGCAGCATTACTATCATCATCATCGTCATCATCGTCATCGCCACTAGGAGAGGGGCAATTGCAGCAAGTAGTGCTGACTTTTTCGCTGTCTGAACACTGACAACACTAGCAGTATCTAGCAGTCACTTGAAGCAGCAATGCCAGCAGTGGTGACAGCAATAGTTGTAATCGTCATCGCACAGCAGCAGCTGCAGCAGCAGGCTCAAACCAGGTTTCGAGTTATCTATACCTGCAACTCTCTCAGCTTGTGGCTAGGATAATATGCCTAGAGCCCTTGCGGCTGAAGGTATGCAGGTCAGGGTGCTAGGGCCCTCACCTTTTGGGCACAGCTGTAAAGACTCTGGGAGGACATCGCGAAGCCGAGACTTACAACCCAACACCTCACACATCCCCCCTAAACCCTAAACCCTAAACCCAAAACCCTGAACCCTACTCCCCACAAACCCTCACCCCGGAGGATCTTTCCGGTTTAGGGTTTAAGGTTTAGGGCCCAGAAACCCTAAACCCCAAAAGGTTTAGGGTTTATAAACCCTAAACCCTGTGGTTTTATGGGGCTTCTAGAGCTTAGGGCAAGCGGGGGGGGCAAGTCCTCACGCCCTTATGATATAGCGGCCGCAATAAGTATAACAAGACTTCGGAGGATCTTGTCCTACCATGTATAATCCTAACCCCCGAAAGGATCCCTTAAAGGAGTAGCCCTCAAAGATCCCTTGAAGGAGCCCCTGAAGACTAGTAATACTAAGTATTCAAGGCCTGGAAGCTGAATCCCTGTTTTCGTCGCAACATGCCAGTCAGTCTCCATCATTAGCCTCCCATCTCGGCGATGCGGTGCAGAGATCTGCACTTCATTTCAGGCACAAGAGTTCCCAGGTCGGAGTTGAGTTTGGGGTTTTGGGTTTAAGGTTGAGGGTTTGGGAGTTTCCGGGTTTAGGGGTTAGGGTTTATGGAGCTCAGGGCTGACTTTACGGCACTGGCTATGTGGACGTCCAAGACCGCATTGACCCGAAAATGCGAACTGATGCCATAAAGCCACCAATCCTTGAAGCTCAGACAACTTCATCATCTTCACATGAATCATCGCTGAGATCTCTGCCTTCTGTGCTGGCAGTTCTGACACTGGCAGGTCTCACGATGCCGATAGTATATCTGATACTGGACCAAAGACAGGTTCTTCGCGAAGCTCACAAACTCCATGTGGTCGACTCTTCCACCATGCTTTTTAGTCAAAGCCGTGACGGACTCGTACGGATCACCGCTACTGCGATCCGGGGCTCTGCGCGACTGGCTGATTTTCCGGGTTGTCACTGGCATCGAATCGCAAAGCACAACCCGTACCACGAGAATGCACCGCTCTCCTGTGGCATGGCAGCAATCCGAGAAGTTTGCTCCCGATCTGCAATTGCCGCAGGTGGTGTACAGGTCACTCTTCGAAGCATTTTGAGCGAAGTAGCTTCCGAGGCCAAACATATTACCATTGAGTTCTCCACTACGTTGGGGATCAAGACCACGCTTAGAAATTTCATCCACAGCCTGCATTGGGCAACCATGGAAAAGCAAGTACTCATTCAAGTCGACGGCTCCTGCTTCTGCCCTTGCACTTGAACGCCTGGATGTGTGGAATGGTCGAACACCCTGTCCGATTCCGCGGGAAAACTTCGAGGTTCCTGGCCGTCTCGAACAGCTCTTGCAAGTTGCTGTTCCGGATTTCGAGAATGCGCGTGACATGCGTTAGGTGCCTCACACCACCGGTCAGAGCCTCTGTCATAACGATGCTGAGCCATCGAGTTCAGAAACAGATCTCGAAGAGCCACAAACTTGGGATGGTCCTGTGGAAAGCCGAACACGCCAGATTCCTCTTTCACCGCACCAAGGCGTGGCAACTGTGACAGAAGATGTAGTCTCAAGTGGTTCCACTTTGTCTCATGCAACTGTTGTTCTGCATCCAGGCTGGCCTGAAGCTGCAATGCATCCTTTCTTTCTTGACAAAGCTTTTTCTGCAAATCGATATGTGCATCTTTGAGTTCAAACAGTTCTTGCTCTGTCCGGCCTTGTGACTCCTTCAACCTGGCGATCTCATCCCGTGAGGCATCTTCCACGGCCTTACGCAAGTCACACTCCACTTTCAGCTGAGTTTCAAGATTTGCCTGCGAAGCTGACATTTCTTCAAACTTAGTTTGCATCTCAAGCAGCTCTCTTCGATGAAGCTCCTTCTCAGCGACGAGTTCATTTTGTAGCAACATGGTGGACTTCGCAAGGGAGTCCACCTGTAGCTGCATCTGCTCTTTCATGCTTTGGTGCTCCGCGCAAGCACGATCTGTCGCTCCAGCTAATGCCATCCACTGCAAGGTGCAGTGCATGCGCGTTAACGCTGCGCAGAACCGGTGGCCATCCAACTGGCTCAACAGCTTTGAACTGTGTTCCAGCCAAGCCTGCTCGAAAATTACCATCGTTCTGCGAATCTGACGTGTCCGTCCAGTTTTCATGTTCTTCTGGCAGGACTGTAGGATATTGATGTGATAGTCATACTGGAAAATACGAACCGTGATGGCCGGTTTGCTCGTTTGGTACGCAGCTTCCACCTCGACGTTAGCTTGTTCAGTAAAGGGCAGCCACCGCTTGTGAAAAAACTCCCATTGCGGCACCTTGTCAGGTGCGGCTGGCATCAGCGGCAACATGATGCGCTCGCACTCCCATGAAACAAGGGACTTAATGGCTTCGCAAAGCTTTATCAGGGTGGAAGATGTTGGTGCAAACAGCATTGCCGCAGAAGGTTTTTAGCTAAACACCCTCGGCTTCGACCATCCACCGACATGTCATGGTACAAAAAGTGTAGCCTGCATCGGATTGAAACATGCGGTAATTTCGGATCTCGTGATTCATGCGAGCCTATGTCAATCGTAGCCGGAGCTCGGAAACTGCGGGGAAGAGAATCTGGCCTTTGGCAGAACAAGTAGTGCACATTCTGCTGCGAAACACCTACTGTTAATAGTTGGACACAACATCTGCATCGGTATTTCGACTCACATCTTCATCGCATTGCGGCACATGTGCCTCGTCAACTTCGGGCTTACAGAGGTATGCAATCCGAGTTCATTTCTTGGCAAGATGTCTATATCGCGGAACTGTGGATGCACACCGCGGAACCAACACTCCTGAAGCAACAGCGCTGACAGACCGGTGAAGCAATCCTCAACAGCCGCAAAGCCTAGGCCCAACCAACTCACAAACCCTATACCTTGAGCAATAAATCCCAAAACCCAAAACTCCACAACCCTGAAAGCCCTGCAGAAATCGGCCTCCATTCGTTCTGGAAGTTCGCGACGGCCAGCTGCCAGCCAGGCATGGGACGCTCCTCTAGAAGGATACTTTGGCGGTTTGGGCCGCAGGGGTTGCCAATCCCAAGCTCCCATAATGGTTGCAACACATGGGTGGTTGTCAAAATTATGATCCCTTTTCTATAAGGTACCCCAAAAGGAACCCTGCTTGTTTTGGGCTTCAAGTATTTCACCTGCAAGCGGATTTCCTGCAGGTCCTCAGGGCTGGAGGCTTTTGGTTGGGGACACGGGGGGGGGGGGGNTATGAACGAAGGAAGGAAGGTATATATGTATGTACGTATTTAATTATGTATGTATGTATGTATGTATGTATGTCAAATGTATGTATGTATGAGCCTTCAGACTCTCATCCATGAGGCCCCAAGCCCAGATAGGGCCCTCCGGAGGAAGCTACTTCAGTCAGCCAAAAGCCGTCATTCCCATAGACTTTGACTGTAAGAAAAGACAGGTGCAAGTCGTAAATCCTAAACCCTAAACCCCCCTAAACCCTAAACCCTAAGCCCTAAACCAGCTTCAGAAGATGAAGGATCCTCGCAATAAAGCTCGTGCTAAACCCGTACTTACTCTGATGGGCACCCGCGCAGTGCCCTTAACAACCGTAAACCCAAAACCCGAACCCTAAACCCTGAGCCCCAAACCCCGACCTCTCAACCCCACCGTCGCTCCGACTGAGCTCTGATGTCGACGACTCCCTCTTTCTGGATTTTCTTCTCGGGCTCGCTCTCTTCCTCCTGGTTGGGCTGGGTTGAGGGTTAGGATTTAGGGTTTGGGTTGGGGTTTTAGGGTTTAGAGTTTGGGGCCCCTGACTCTATAACAAGGTTCGGGCTTAGGGTTTAGGACCTCATGGTTGAGTTTAGGAGTTGAGGGTTTAGGGTTTGGTTTGGGGCTAAGCCCTTTGTTCTCGAATATGCTATACCCCGAAACCTCGTGGTTCGGTATAGGGCTTTTGGGGTTGGGGGTCGGGAGTTTAGGGTTTTGGTTAGGGGCTTAGGGCGTAGGGGTTAAAGAAAAGTGCTTGGAAAGTGGTTCAGATGGGCTTAGGGCTTGGGGTTTAGGGATTTGGGTTGAGGGTTTAGGGAATCGGCCTACATCTTTTATGCTGGAACTAGAATGTACCCAAAACCCCATTCTTCTAATAATCCAAACTCCATCCGGGTCGTTGGAAATGCATGTCAATTGCGGGGTTGGGAAATTGGCATATGGCTGACTGATATGGAGGCCTTAATAACTACAAAATAGTTTTGGTGCATACTCCGTATATATTTATAATCAGGAACCCTGAGATATCTTACCGGTAATCATTCATCTCTATGCTGGGCACATCTGGATCCCGGGTTTCGGGGTCTTCGGGCGACGGATTTCAGGAGCAAAGCCAGGACCCGAGTCCTGAAGTCCTAGATACGGTAGTAAACATACCGGGGCTGTGTAGTACAAACATAGCAGCTCTAAGAGGATTATAGTAGATTCTAGTATAATGTAAGGACCCCTACAAGGATTCTAGCATAAATGTAGGGGCTCGGAGGGATGTCGTTATTAATCATTCAGAGCTCAAAATCAAGAGTCTTCTTCCTCTGAGCCTGTACTGCCCTGAAAAACCCGGGGAGCCACCCTTGCGTTCAGGGTGTAGAGTTTGGGTCTTGGGGTTTAGGGTTTTGTTTAGGGTTTTGGGTTTAGGGTTTAGGGTATAGGGTTTAGCAGCTCTGACTTTGGAAATTTCTTGTCCAGCTATTTCTTGTCAAGCTATCTTCCAGAAAAAAACCCACCCGCCCATAGAATCCCCTCACATTAGGAATATCGGTTCTATTTATTTCAGCTTGAATTCAACAGACAATCTTTACATACCATGAACAATGAAATTTTGATGTTACCCATTAGTTTGAAGTAAGTACTAAACAACTGTTGAGCTACATATTGACGCTAAAGCTTGACAGAACATACTATATATTTCAGACAGAAACTACACAACAGACATTTGAGGCAGCATTGCCAGCTTGCAGCGAAATTTTCGGTTCTAAGCAGTGCAGGTAGCTGAGAGTAGTCTCTAACACCTGAAGGGTCTAACCACAAAAGTTGAAAAAGATTCGGTTGTAAGCAGCGCAGATAGCCGAGAGAGGTCTCTAAAGACTCAAGGGTCTAACCATAACAGTTGAAGAAGTTTTTACTAAGCAGTGCCCTAGAGCCTAAACCGTAGCGCCTAAACCCTAGGGCCTAAACCCTAGGCCCTAAACCGTAGGGCCTAAACCCTAGGGCCTAAACCCTAGGGCCTAAAACCCTAAAGCCTAAACCCTGGACCCTGAAACCCTAGAGCCTAAACCGTAGGGCCCAACCCTAAAGCCTGAACCGTAGGGCCTAAACCGTAGGGCCTAAACCCTGCAAGCGGTGCTTGCACGACTCGAAAGGCCCTGGCTGAGACAGATACTTGAATGCGAGGTTCCAGATTATTCAGTTCGGCACAAGCAGAACGGTATGGCTGGACTTTTCCCCTCGCTGCATTCTTGATCCTCTCAAAGCTTCGTTAACACTGCTGCGATGGCATGTCTTGCACGACAGAGCAGTCAAGCGAACATCTCAAAAGCTTGCATGGCCCCCACTCCTGGAAATCTAGGAGTTTGATGAAATTAATCACCCATCACCAGACAATCGAAGGTAGAGTCATCGGGTTCATCCTGTTGCAGCGGCTCAAGTCCGTCGGTCTTCCGCCGGCGTGCTGATCTCATCTGCTCGTCCTCGACGATACGCCACCGGCATTGCATGCGGTAAAAGAGCTCGATCTCCTTTCCGCCTCCCGCTTTGGTCAACGAGTTGGCCAACTGGGCCTCTGAATGGACCCACCGGACCTGAACCTGGGTCCGGACTTGTGCTTCCTTCAGGCTCAGCAATTCAATGTTGGATTTCCGTTCCGCGCCCTTGATAGAGACGACCTCGGTCTGCAACTTATCGAAGACGTTCCTGGAGTCAGATACCACACAGCCCGTCACCAAGCGAACGGTAGCATCTGGGTCCTTAGCATCAGCGACACCATACAACAGCTCTCCCCACTGGTAGCGCAAGTAATACAGAAGATCCTCCCCATTGATCGCCGCCTGAGTCTCAGCGGCTCCCGGACTTCTGCAAGCCCGGTCTATTTTGTTTGAGTGCCAGGCCATGACACTCACAGGACAAACTTCTCCCTGCAGGAGACTGGTAGGAGCCAGGCCAATGACCACTCCCTGAGTACTACCGCCATCTGGACGGTTCTGGCTCCCGGCGTCGACCCAGGCAAAAGCTCCCAACTCTGTGCCTTCAGCAAACCTGTGAATCCTTAGTTGGTGGTCTTTCTTGGCCTTTGCCTGGCATAGCAGCTGATTCGTACGTACCACCGTGTCTACGGTGCTCTTCGTCACTTCCGACAGAAGCAGGCTCACCTCGGCCGATAGGTGAGGTGCCACCTGCTGGGCGTGCCAGCTAATGGCACCCAAGACTCCTCGCAGTTTGGATTTCTCCCAGTCTGTGGTAGGTTCCTTGAGGTTCTTCCGGCGTTGGCTGTTGAGTGGGATCTCGGGGGTGTCTTCCAAGTAGGTGCTCTGTGAAAGTAAAAACCCTTCAGAAGTGCTGCTCGATCTGAACTCCACACTGAGTGAATTTCCCTGAATCCCAATCACCCCACTTGAATCGCTGCTGAATCTGCTTCAGAATCTCCTGCCACTCGGAATCCTCAGCTCCCCCGGCAAATAAAAAGTCGTCTACGTGCCCTGAGATGACACCTCTCAAGACGCCCTCTTTTCTCCAGGTCCACACGCAAGCATCACTCCAGATCCTTTGGAACCCTAACTCAAGTAGGAAGTGATGTACCGTCTTGTACCACTCTAGTGGTGCATCCACCAATCCATAGCAAGCCCGCTTCAGTTTGGTGATTGTGCCGGTTGGCAGCTGCATAGCCCGACAGATCTCGTCGCAGGGGATACAGTATAAGTCACTGGGGTATTCCCTTCCCTGCAGAAAGGCTCCTGACACATCACCTTTATGGACTTTCCACTGTCGGTTTGCCGCTGCCTGCAACAGTAACTGTCTCGATTGTCTCGTCATGACAGGTGCCGTTGTAGCACGGTGTTCATATCCCGGGTCCTGATATCCAAGCAGAACTGCCCGCGCTTTCGCGCGGCGAGTCCCATCTTCACGACATTTCCAGGTCAAGATCCAACGCATACCAATCGCCTGTGAAGCGTTGGGCCGCAGATGTGGGGGCAATACTTGGAATGCTTCAGCAGCCAGAAAGTTCTTTACTTCTACAGCCTTGGCCTCCTTGAACTGCTGCAGCTCCTGGGGTGTCAAGCGTTTCTCGGAAACCTCCACAGCTCGTCGTCGCAGAGCTCCTGCGAAGAAGCCTTGCATATTCTGGGTGGCGCGTGTCCAGTGCCGCTTGTTGTCCGGCATTGGAATCTCCACTTCTACAGCTGCTGTTTTGCTGTCCCAGAACTGTACAGCCTCTGATGGCCAGGCCTTGCTGGGTACTCGCTCCGTCCACTTCTCGCTGTGATCCAGAAAGCTCGCTGACGGCGTCACTCTGGGCCTCGATGGTTGTGAAGGAACCGGCTGCTCCTCGCGTTCCTCCATGGGGATGTCGCTGGGCTCTGGCTCAGCTCTCTTTCCCCGGTAGCGGTATCTCACTGGTGGGACTTCTTCACGGACATCTTGAGATCGTTCCCATTCGGTAGTGTCTGGCTTCTCGTCTGAAATGTCCTGATATTGATTCCCACCAATCTCCTTCGCCACTTTGGTGAACGTCCAGGGGGTTTCCGCTTCCCCATGGTCCCGCGCCAATCCTTCCAAGAGTTCTTCTCTCTCCGATGCGTGGCGTAGCTGTTCCGGACAGCATTTTAGGAGCGACCTTCCGCGGACGCACCATACGGCGCTGCCCGGTCGTAGCGTCCCGTCGGCCTCCCGACGAGTCTCCGTGGCGAGCACCCGTGCCGGACCTAGGAATCTCCCTGCTTTGCTGCCTGGGCTTTTGCGGCTCTGGCCTGACTCCTGTGTCCGCCAAAAGTAGACTAACTCGCCCGGCCGGTAATCATACACTGGCTTTGTGCGCGAGTTCAGGGCGCGGGTGATCCGCTGTTCCATGTGCCACTGCGCATGAGCTTTCTCTGCTTCCGCCCGCAGTCGGGCGGACTTCTCAAACTCCTGTGTGGCACTCTCATGCACCAGTTCATCAGGAATCTGTTGATGGTGGTCCAGGAGTCGGCCTGTGATGTCCGGGCTTCTGCCGAAAGCATGCTGTATAGGCGAAAACCCTCGCACATGATCCCTAGCATTGAACACATGTACAGCTTGTGCCAAGGCTTCCTCGGGGGTCACCTGTTCATCATCATCCACCAACTTGGTCATCACCGTCTTCACACCTTGCACCGCCTGTTCACATACACCGATCTGCCAATGCCCATCCGCCGGGATGTTATCATGGTACACATTGTTCCTGTCACAGAAATCCTGAACAGCCTGACTCCTGAAGGAACCTGCCGGATCCAACCGAATTGCCCTGGGCATTCCGAAGTACTGAACCCAACCTTCTCGAAGATAGTCCAAACAAGTTGCGGCATTCGGTTGTTGCTTGGAGCCCCGGCTGAGCACTCTTCCTACCCTGAACCGGGACTCTTCATCAATCACCAACATGAACTGCACGGACTCCCCTGTTCTAGGGTGTCTCCAATGACCAATGTCCGCCGAGATGGTATGCCACTTGGGTGGGAGCGCCTCTAATGAAGACAAATGTCGACTCTGAATGCGACCCTTCTCTTTGCACACCGGACACTCAAAGGACTTAGCCAGTTCAATGACACGGGGATCCGCCTGTCGCCTCTTCAGAGCCTCTACCAATGTCTTCACGCTGCCATGTCCAGTAGCGGCATGCAGGAGATATAATTGTTTCTTAATCCGTTCATCCTGGGCCTTGGAGTCCTGGGCTCTTCGAGAACTACTGGAGGTCGGGTTTTGGAGTGCGTAAGCCTGTGGAATGTCCTGACCATGTTCTTTCGCCCTTGGCAGAAGAAAACCTAAACCCTGAAGATACTCACGACACTCCCTCGCCAGATCCTCACTTCCTCGTGCCACATACCCTGTCAACGTGACCCTCTCTCCGATCCAATCCTCAGGCCCATGCCAGGCCTTCGGGTTGAAGGCCAGCACGCGATGTCGGACGTCGTGATAACGCCCCTGTGCCGTGTTCCCATCGGGTAGTACCTGGGCCGTTGGTTTCTGACCAGCTCGGTTCGGATCCTCTTGAACCCACAGTCGGCCTTCTGTATATTTCCCAAGGCCTATGATCCGGTTCAGCGTGCCCTCTTGGTTGTGGACATCTCTATGGAGTGGGCACTTGTTGTTCATGTTCAACACCAGTGTGGTTGCTTGGAAGGGCTCTCGAGCCCAGTACTGTAAGTAATGCAGCAAATACTTGGTGGTCTGAGGGAGTTGCTTGGTGTGTTTGGTGATTCCGTACTGGTTGCCATACGCGTACATACCCAAGATCAAGTACCCCAGGTTCTGAGTTCCCAGGAGCCGGTGACGTTGGTTTTTCTTCAGAGGAATTTGGCCTATGAGATTGGTACAAGATTGATGATTAAAGTCTGCGCTAGCTAGGAGCCTTTGAGCCTCTTTTTCCACCAGGTTCATGATCTCGTCGGCATGAGAGCTCAACAGGGCTACCTCTGCCTCATCCCAAACCTTCCAACCTTCCTCTAGTCCCTCTGAACCTCCCGCAACCGAACCCCCAAGCCCTTCACCTGGAACCCCGTTCTCTTGGCAGCATTTGCTGCACTTCCTTGGTCGCTGGGGAAGACTCACTTCCCGACACGTGCACACAATGCCCTCGCCAAATTGGTCCGGGAGAACACTATGGGCTGGTAGGCCGCACTCGGCCTGAAGAGAATGTTGCGTGTGTTCACACATGATTGCCGTGGCTGCTCTTCGCACATACTCCTTGGTATAGCACTCACTCTCCTTTAAGACTCTTCCCTCACTACGGCCATGTTGGTAACCCTTGTTACATCTACACGGCAACTGAAGTTCTGATGCCAGCTTCTCCTGAGTGGTCACGATCCGCCAACCCTTCTGCAACAGAGGCTCCTGGGGTCCTCCACGGAGGCCCACGCGGCATCCTTTGGTGACTGCCTCGTGCAAGTTATACTTAGCCCTCAGCTGAGCGAAGATGGGGAGTCTCCATGCTTGACAATGCTCAGACATCTCAATGGTGGCGTGTATGCCTCTTTGAACACAAGCATGAAACACTATGCATGCCCCTACGTACGCGCGCATGGCTCGGGCTCGCTTTTGTTGCAACTCATCTCGTTGCTCGGCTGTGCGACCGTTAGCTTGTTGCATGGTCGAATAGGGACCACACGGAGGAGAAATCCAACAGTGAGTGGGCCTTTCTAGATCCAATCTTTGGAGTACCAATCTTACACCATCGTTGGTTTCCAAGTTGCATGCGTTCCATTCCGAACATCTGACTGCAGCTTGATCATCCTGGGCTACCTCTTGGATCCTGGCTGAAAGACGACTGTTTGGGTGACATGCTACTTCCGTGAGCACGGGGCGACTGCCTCGGACTAAGCCTTGGAAGATCTCTGGGACTAGGGACCAGGCTTTGGTCTCTAAGCTCCGGGCCTTACCTAAGGACAGCTGTTGACTAAGGCGCTGTGAGGCGCTTAAGGCAGTCACCTCCTGTGGCTCTGACTTCTTTACAAGGCCACCCTCACACTCGTCATCGCTGTCGTCGTAGTTCATGATGTACCATTCGGCATGGCACTCGGAGCCGCTGGCTTCTCGCTCTCGGTCTCTTCCTTGCTCGCCACCATCTTGCGGCGGGGCTCGCTCTTGAGCACTGCCACTTCGTTCTTGAGCTCCTCGATGGCGTGACACATGTTCTTCATCATGGTCAACGTTGTCTCCTCCGCTGAGCTGGAAGGATACCCTTTTTCGGGACTCTTTGGCGGGTCCTTTTCCACTCCCAGGTTCTTGTAGTTGACCTTCTTCCCCTCGGGAACCATCTCCTCGTCGCCCTCGGTCTGCAACCAACGGGCCAGGCGAAGGAGCCTGGGATCTGCCTCCCCGGTGTTCTTGCGAGCGGTCTCCTTGACCCACTTGACATAGCCGGGCTGTTGTAGACGGAGGTCGCGGTACGTCAGGCGGCCATGCATGCCGAATCCCACCAGATCCGTTGCATCCGCAGGAGCCACCGTGTAGATGACCTTCATGGCCTCGTGCTGAATGCGAACAATCGTCCAACTGTCCAGGTTGTGCATATTGAGTTCTTGGCGGCAAAACTCGATGAGCGTCGCCTTGCGCTTGGAGGCCGCGTTCATGCGACGAACCATCTCGTCGTATGGGGATCGCTGCTTGCTCTCCTTCTTCACCCGCTGTGACATGTCCTCCCCTGTGACTTGCTCGAGCCTCAACCGCAGCTCGGGCTTCGTCCACTTCGATGGCGGCGTCTCTCCCAGTTGGGTGAGTGCCTGGCGCATCTCGGCACGGGTGAGGTCTGCCATGCCCTTGTCGATCAGGGTCAACGGGTGCTGTCGGTACCGTGTCACTGACTGAGCGGTTCGAGATCAAGGCTGCACACACGCGGTTCCCTGGCTGCTGCTTGGATTCACCTGACTCCTCCAACCTACGATCATCACCAACACCATGCTTAACACCATCTCTACCCTTTCTATCAAACTCCTTCTGTACATGGGCGGGGACATTACCATGCGAAACGTTATCAAACTTGTCTTCACAACTTGATTCAGCTGTGGAAACCCCAATTCCGGAATGATTGACCTCTGTCTCCTTCCCCTTTTTCTCCGGATGCAAAAGGGAAAGGTGTTGTCCCTACTCTTGGTCTTCAGCGGGACAACCGGCATTCTGTACATAGGACATCAGGCTGGGCACCTCTTGACAAGCTTGCACTGAGTTCTTGTAGAAGTCGTCCGTAAGAGGAAAGACCTGGTGTCCCGAGGTGGACTGCTCAAGCTGGATGATGCGGCTGGGATTGAGGGCTCGGAAGACTACCATGTCGGAGTCGTAGTCCACCACGGCTTTGAGCTTTCGGAGCGCCTCGATGGAAAACAAGATGGGTCCGGCGCCTCCCGAGAGCGCGTGTATCTTGAGAGTGCCATCCTGGCCCTGCGCCTTGACTTTGAGGTGCACTGTCGAAACGCAGGTCTCCTCAGAGCTGTTGCCAAAACCAAACTTCGGGCAGTCACTCGTGTCGATGCGAGCTACCGCATCCGAACTCAGGCGCATCACCTGCTCGATGGCATGCGCGGATCCCAAGCTGCGCGTTGCACCACTGTCAAGCACACATTTCCCTTGCATCACTGCCTCCTGGGTGGTAGGAGACTCTGTGGCCAAGGCTTGGTGCGGCTCCTCGGTCACCACTCCCGCTGTGGCGTAGCAGACAAATGGAGCCTGAGCATCTGGCTCCTTCTTGTAGTCTGCCCCTTGGGGACAGTTGGCAATGCGATGGCCTTGCTTTCCGCATCGCAAACATACTATCTTGGAGTCGTCCCGATGCTGCGCGGGAGGCTTGGATCCTCCGGGCCCGCCACGGAAATATTTCCGATTCATCTTGACCTGATGTTGCCGAGCTCTCGCTTCCTTGAGAGTTCTCCGCGCCCCTTGTAAGGCAGCCAAGGCTTCCTCAGCCTCAGAGGCTGCCGACGACCAGAGGGCGTACCCCTCCTCGTTCAGCTCTTGCTCGGCACTGAACACCATGTCGGTGCCCCCCGTTTCCTCATCGTCGGTCTCCTCGTCCGCCTCCGTGTGGCCCCAGTAACCATGGTGTCGTCGCTGTTGGTCCCGTCGTCGTAGCTCCACTTCGGGAAACTGGGTCCGAAGCTCCTGGGCCATCTTCTGCAAGTCCATCTCTCCTTTGATGGCTGTCAAAACCAGGTTCTTCTCATTCTGCTCGAGGCCCGCGTCCTGGAGGAGGTACCACGCCTGGACAAATTCCGGCACAAGCTCTGGGAGCAGTGAGGAAGCTCGGGTCTCATAGGTTCCTCCAGTCGAGTAGCTCCAAGAGCTCTGACCCTGCCACGATGTAGTCCAGTTCCAGTCCCAGGAACGCCACTGATCCTCACGATCCCATGTCCACCGAGGCCTCTCGGCCTCCGAGTCATCCGCTGCGGCCGCCGCCGCCGTGGGCGCCGCCGCTTGGGAGGCTGTCTCTGGACCCTCCTCCGGTCCGCTGGCCTGAGAGTCCATGCTGCTGCGTCGACTTGTCCAACCACTTCCGCTCCACGGCGCGGTCCAGCTCATTGGCGCACCGCCACCCGCGCTGCCGCTCTTCCCGTGGTGTGGTTGTACTCGCCGCATGGCTTGTTGAGCTCGGATGTACAGCTCACATTTCCTCGAGATGTAGCTGCCCATGGACTCGTTCTGATGACGTCGGGAACCTTTGAAATACTGAGTGAGGAGCTCTGTCAACTCAGGCAGTTGGGGACGTCCTAAGCATTGACGGAGATGCTGGAGCAGGGTGTCCACCCCGCCGTTGTGCGACAACCAATCCGCCCTCTGTCCCACGACGTGCCTCCTTGCTGAACCTGACAGTTCTGCCTGTAGCTTTGGTCCGCAGAGATAGCGCTTGTGGTAGGGGGTGGATTGTTCATATAGCTCGGCTGCTTCCACGAATGCCTGAAAACTGGAAGGAGTCCCGTCCCATGAGGGAACTCCATCACGGCCCTTCGACAGCCCATTTGGCTGCTCGGCACCACTTGTCATCCTGCGTCCAGACGAACAGGAGCAGGTCTTCCCCGGATCTTCTGAGCCACTTCTCTGAGAAGGGCTCCGCTACCATGCAAGCGGTGCTTGCACGACTCGAAAGGCCCTGGCTGAGACAGATACTTGAATGCGAGGTTCCAGATTATTCAGTTCGGCACAAGCAGAACGGTATGGCTGGACTTTTCCCCTCGCTGCATTCTTGATCCTCTCAAAGCTTCGTTAACACTGCTGCGATGGCATGTCTTGCACGACAGAGCAGTCAAGCGAACATCTCAAAAGCTTGCAAACCCTAGGCCTAAACCATAGGCCTAAACCTTAGAGCCTAAACCGTAGGGCCTAAACCCTAGGGCCTAAACCCTAGAGCCTAAACCGTAGGGCCTAAACACTAGGGCCCTAAACCGTAGGGCCTAAACCCTAGGGCCTAAACCACGAGTTTTGATCAAATGCCACGAGTTTTGATCAAATGCCACGAGATCAACTGCCACGAGTTTCGATCAAATGCCACGAGTTTTGATCAAATGCCACGAGTTTTGATCAAATGCCACGAAGCCTATAAAGTTTAAATTACAATAAGTAGAGGGGTTCAGGGTTTAGGGTTTAGGGTGCAAGATGAAGAATGAAACTGCCAACACTAGCCAGCACGGTCTACTCCATCAAAAGAACAAAGCCCAAGCCCTAAGTTCCCGTCTCTAACCGTCTCTGACCTAAAACAAAACGACTAGGTGGGGCTTTTAAAGCTTTTGAAAAATATTAGTAAATAAGATCCTCTTAAGCCCAATACGCGAAAATATAAACTGTCCCAAAGCCCTACCTAGACGACCTTGGCCCGAAAGCCTTAAACCAAATAATAAGACAAGCAGCACATGCAGAATCTATGTTTCTGACTTAGACCCTAAAGCCTGAACCCTACACCCTCAACCCTGAAACCCTAAAATCCTACACCCTAAACCCTCAAACTTCTAAAACCTGAACCCGAAACACTAAAACCCTAAACCCTCAACCCCGAAACCCCTAAACCCTAAACCCCTATAGACCCCTTGAAGGATCCCTTTTTGAAACCCTGTCAGGATCCCGTTTAGGATCTCTTAATGAACCCCTTGAAGAATCCCTTTGAGAATCCCTTGAAGGATCCCTTCAAGGATCCCTGTAAGGAACCCTGTAAGGATCCTTTAAAGAATCCCCTCAAGGATCCTTCAGGATCCCTTTAAGGAACCATAAACCCCCTACAGATCCCTGTAAGGAACCCTTTAAGGATCCCTTTAAAGAATCCTTTCAAGAAACCCTCTGCAATCCCCTCAAGGATCCCTTTCAGGCTCTCCCCGATAAACCCTAAACCCTAAACCCTAAACCCGAAACCCTAAACCCTAAACCCTAAACCCGAACCCGGCGCCTTCTTCCTCTTCGGGCCCGGCTTAGGGAAGCTGAAGGTCGCACTCGGGACGAAGAAGCCTGGGCTCGGTCCCTTTTCGGGGCTCCTTTAAGGGCTCCTTTAAGGGATTTATAAGGGTTCCCTAAATGGAACCTTAAAGGGATCCATTAGGGGTTCTGATTTAAGGGTCTACTTTAAGGGATCTACAAGGGTTCCTTAACAGGATTTTTTAGGGATCCTTAAAGGGCTCCCTTAGGGGTAGGCTTTAGTGGTTGCTTTAGGGATCTTTAGGGGTTCCTTTGAGGTACCTTTAGGGGCTCTAGGGTTTAGGGGCTCCTTGAAGGGATCTATGGGGGGGTTCCTTCTAAGGGACCATAGGGGTTCCTTCAAGGGATCTATAGGGGTTGTTCCCTGAAGGGATCTATAGGGGTTTAGGGGCTTTAGGGAGTTCCTTTAAGGGCTCCTTAACGGGATCTTCTGAAGGAGCCCTACCAGAGTTTAGGGTTCCACTACAGGTTCAAGGTTTAGGGTTTGAGGTTTAAGGTTAAGGAATCTGAATCTAGTTGAAGTTACCATGGGGCTCCTTTTAAGAGTTCCTCTAACGGCTCCTTAGAGGGATCTATAGGAACTCTACCACAATGATTCCTTTGAGGGTTTAGGGTTTAGGGTTTACGAGCCTACTTTAAGTTACCATAGTAGGGATCTATAATGTCTCAAGGAACCCTAAACTATGGTAACTTACGTTAAGTTTATCTAGAACCAAGAAACCCTAAACTATGGTAACTTAGATTCTTTTAAACGAAAACCCAGCAGCTGGGCCGGCCATCGCGGCCGACGGTCTTCGTCGGATCCTGCGAAGAGAACTTCATGGGTTCTATAAGTTCTGTGTGGGTTCCACCTCTATCAGTTCTACAAGATGGGCTCTATTTCTATAAGCTCTGTATGGTTTCCGCTTCCATAAGTTCTATATGGATTCTAGTTCTACAGGTTCGACGTGGGTCGTCTCGATTGGTTGCAAGGCTCTTGCAGAGCTTATGATATCTATGTAGGTTTTACTCTCAGGGTTGTTTGAAAGGCTCTTAAATAGGGCACCTTTACGGGATGCAAATTGTTTTGGGGTTTGGTGGGGGGGGCTGGGGGCTTTTAGGGGTTTGGGGATTGGAGGGCGCTTGGCGTTGGGTTTACAAGTTTAGACTTTGGGTGTAGTCACGGCCTTTTGGAATTAGGCTTTTCAGGACTTGGGGTTGAAAACTTTGGGGTTCAGGGTTTACGGCTCGGGCTTCTGATGTGAAATTCTGATAGGTAGCCTTGGGGGTCCCGACAGACGGATGCCTGTAGCCTCAACAAAACAAGGAGACCCCTGTGCATAGCAATGCTGTCGCAGCCTTTTCGAAACATGCCCGGCAATCGGGTTCATGCGGGCCGTAGCAGGCGTCGGCGCCCGCCGCCGCGGGCACGGTCTGTGCGTCCGTGCCAGCGCTAAGAGGTGACTTTCTAACGATTGGAGGTTGGTGTGGCTCTTCAGACAGAGTGGCGTGAGATCGTTGAAATTCTGAGGGGAGCTTGTGGCTGTTGCGCTCCAGGTTGGAGGATCTGGGATCTTTCAAACGCTAAACTTTCGAAATCGTCGCACAGGAGCCGACGATCCTCATGTTGGCTCCTGCGGTGCTTGGATGGCTAGGGTTGCGGGCTCTGCAGTGGCATCAGCTGCAATACCATTCCAGGATTAGATATGACCATGCTATCTGCGCTCAGTTTTTTGCTTGTTCTTGATCCCCGACTGCTCCTCACTAACAGCACACTACCACCACCCCTGCTGCTACTGCGACGACGACTACTTCTTCTACTACTGGCGCTACCACTACTATTACTTCTGTCTACTACTACTACTACTACTACTACTACTACTACTGCTACTGCTACTGCTACTGCTACTGACACTACTGTTGCTGACAAACCATCCAACGCCCAGTGCGAAATTTGCTCAGGAGGCTTTTCCAAACTGAAAACATGCTGGAACCTTGTCAGCCCCAGTTCACCCAAGCACGTCGTGAGAACACAATATGGATTGCTGGGCCAGCTGCGAGCATCTCGACCCTGAACCCTACTGAACCCCAACGAAAGCCTAAAACCTACAACCCTAAACCCTGACATCCATAGGGTCCCTATGGAAACCCTACGAACCGTTGCAAAACCCTGTAGTGCAAAACCCTGTAGAGAAACCTGGAAAAGCTAGTTTACGAAACTTAAGCGATCATGGGACTTAGTAATTAGGCTTCTTATAGGATAAACATGCCCAGAAATATTTGTAAGCCGATGGCTCTCCAAGAAGTTCATTGCACTTAACTTAGGGTTGTAAAGGGTCATTGTATCTAGGATCCTACTTGTGCTATTTTAAAGCCTATGTCTACGTGGAGTAGAGTTTTTTATTGCCCAGAATCAGAAGCCCTATACACACCAGGAGCCTCATGCAAACCCTGCTTGAATGGAGGCTCTACCCTAAACCCTAAACCTCAAATCTTTAGCGCTGAAACTGCAACATGGATTCTGCAACTGCCCCTCTGGAGTTACCGCGGCGAGGATGCTGCGAAGCAAGTTTCCAAACCCTCAACTTCAAATCGTAGCGCAATATGTCGGTTATGATGGTTCTAAGGTGCTGTCGGGTTGCAAGGGGCTTTATCGGGCTTTCAAACTTACAGCGTATAATGTCCGGGCCGGGGTTCTTGGAGTGTATTGCTGTATATCTATAAGGGAGCTTCCGAAAATAGGGGACCCTTATATAGTACCCTAAATACTAGGACCCTTATTATAGGGACCCCAAAATAAGGTACCCCCTATTTTCGGAAACTCCCATATGACGACTCTGAGGGATGTTCATACTCAGTACTCCCGACACCAAACTGAAACTGCCATCTTGGATGCCTAGCAAGGGTAGTCTGCACGGTCGGAGGACTTCGAGCTTCAGCTGTGGAGTTTAGGGCTGAGGTTTAGAGCTTAGGGTTGGTGCCGAGAGGGATGTATTAACATATTGGGGAAAAAATAACCCTAAACCCTAAACCCTATTGGGGAAAAAACAATTCTCCCCAATATGTCAGGGATGGTTGAAGATTCAGGCTTTGGGGTGTTGGGGCTTAGGCTTAGAGTTCTCACAAGTCCAGATACCTGAGCCGAGATGCCAAGTTCTGAGATCCAGAAATTCCCTCGTAAGGGGCTCTCATAACCGGATCCTACTCGCTTATGGTCTATATTTGGGGTGGTGAGTTTCTGAAATTCACAGCTACATCCTGAAACGGTGCACGGATGCCCAAGTGCCCCGAAGCCCACGATTCTTGCACCCTGAACTGACAACCGAACCCGAAACACTGAACCCCAACTGCCGGAAATCTAAACCCAAATCACTAAAAACCAAAAAACGGTTGAATCCAAGCGATGCCAGAGCACCCCGGCCCGGACAGTACTTTGTACGTCGACGGTCCACAAGAATTTATTCGGTGCTGTGCGATGGGGAACATGAAGCCCGGAACCCCAACGTCCGCTTTCTGCGAAGGAGGCTGCCATTTTAGGGCTTATAAGGGTTATGGTTTAGGGCTTTGGGTCCAGGGTTTATGGGTTGGGGGTCTAAGGTTCGGGGTTTGAGGTTAGGGTTTAGACTGTAGGGGTTTAGGGTTTGGGTTTAGGGTTTAGGGTTTAGACTGTAGGGGTTTAGGGTTTGGGTTTAAGGCGTAGCGTTTTCCTCCGGCCATGGAGGCCAGTGGGCTTTCGAGAGGACAGGGCTCTGGGTCGAGCACTGAAGGTTTTTGGAGGCCAAAATAACACTATTTTGGGGGCTCCTCCTTATTAGTATAATATACCCCCAAACCCTATTCTAATTGTTAAGGCCCCCATATTAGACAAAGGGTGTATGGCTCCAAGGCTGTAAAACGAAGTGTGCGGTATAGGGTTTAGGTTTAGGGCGCGCCCCCACAAACCCTACTACTAAGTGTCACGTGGGGCTTTCTTGGGGTTCCTTGGCTTCGGGCTCGGCAGTTTTCTTCACCGGCGGATTGGGCTTCGGCGGCGTCTTCTTCGACCGGCGGCTGCTGGCCTCAGTGGGGGTTAGGAATCAGTGTCAAGGCTTAAGCACCTTGCAAAAAGCGAGGAGTACAAAGGACTTAGCCTTAAGGATTTGAGGATTTGGGGCTTCAACGAGTAGTTTGAAGTTAAAGATGTATTGAGGGCGGTTGTGATTAGTGAGGATTTGACGGTATAATTCTGGCACTGCATCCGGCCAGGGGGAGTTCATGGCGTGCGTGACCATGCCCTTCAAACTCGACATCAGGGCACGAGTGGACAAAACGGAGCGGTCCACAGAGACGGGAACCTAAGAGGAAAGGATCCTGGCTGAGGGTTTTAGTGTTTTAGGGACTAGGGTTTATGAGACAAAGACATGGAACTTTGAAATTCGGGCTTTCGGATTTGCAGGTTTACGGGCGTTGGGGCACGTGCGGATCGAGGCCCAGCTGAGGATTTCTAGGGTATTGTATTTATTGAATTCAGGATTTCGGGATGTAGGGTTGAAAGGTTTCGGGGCTTGTAGGGTTAGGATTCAGAAACTCATGGCTTAAGGAAGTGTGCTATGGGCTTGGGGCAGATGTGTTGAAGGCTTCTGAGTCTCTTATTTCCGAGGACCAAGCCCTAAACCCTAAACCCGGCAAGCCCTAAACCCAAAGGCCATGAACTCACAAAGCCTCCTCATTAAACCTGAACCCCAAAATTTAAGCACGGTAGACTCTATAGACACTTTAAACCCTCGGCCCTAAACCACTAGAGCTTCCTAGAACCTGAGAAACCCAAACCCTCCGGGTCTCCGGCACGCCCGGCATAACCTGAGAGAGACCCATGGGCACCACACTACTTTGGGGTATGCTCTGGTAGAACGACATAGCAACCATGGGGATTTCGGGTGTAGGTGTAGGGTTTAGGGATCCGGATTTCGGATTCGATCTTTAACTTTAGGCCGTACACTTCAGGATTCAATTGCTGGAGGCCTCAAAGGTGTGGGTGCGTTATCGTGCTAAACTATAGGGATAAAAATGGAAAGTATATACTGCAAGCTATTGAGACTCGTAGGCCTTGACTGGGTTACAGGCCTTCTCGTTTACGGCTTAGCAGCTTAGCGCCATTTAAGCCTGAACCCAGCGCAAATCCATAAGCCCTGAATCCTGAAGCCTACCTGAGGCCTACACCCCAAACCCCCCCCGCCCAAAAAAAAAAACACTGTCAAGCATGACATCTGAAAGGCAGAGCCAAGGAGACTCTTCGAGAAAGACACGTGGCTCATACATTACCAAAACCTTTCACACACCCAAACTTCACCCTGTCTGAAGCCTAAACGAAACCCTATGAGCCTTTACAAAAACCTCTTTTCTAATCTCAAGCAAGAAATGGCCTCCATCGATCTCGCACTTCTTGATTTGTGCGTGTCATCCTTTGCGCAGGGTAGGGAAGGACGGAGGGTGCCT
>BGNK01004187.1:4248-17599 GCA_003297005.1 Symbiodinium sp. clade A Y106
AGGCGGGGGTGATCTACACGAATGCTAGGTCGGGTTGCACATGCACTGAATTGTGTCGTGGGTCGTAGATATCACGGCTGAACGAGACATGTTGTCAAGCTCCTCTTCGGTCTTCTTGCGCTTGTCTGGGGAATCCTCCATGGAGATTATGTTAGTATCGGCGGAATGTGCTGCAGGTGGGTACACACGTGCCGTGGGGAGTGCAGTCTTGACTCTGGGGATGACAAGTGGGACTGGGGATTTGGTACAGCATCGAAAACAGCCTGCATAGAGTCGATCAAGCTGTCCAAGTCCATTTGCTCAGCATCGGCACCATCCTGCAGCCAAGGTATTGCTTACTGGCACCACAGCAGATCGGCTGGGCATTGAAGCATCTACTTGCAGGACTTCTGGGAACATTAGATGTGGTATTCGGGGATCACAGTCAGTCCTCGTAGGGGTCCTCTGAAGCACTTGGTTCGACGTGGTCTTTGCTAGGGCTAACCAGCTCCTGCTTAACTGGCGTCGGTGACTCTGCGGTTGCTGTGGTTGTGGCTGGGCTGCTTGGCTTGTTCTTCTCGCCTGGACTGCGCTTGATCTTCTTACTACGTAGACTGCTCTTCGGGTCTGAACTGCTGTTCTTGGCTGGACTGCTGTTCTTGGCTGGACTGCTGTTCTTGGCTGGACTGCTGCTCTTCGGGCCTGGACTGTTGTTCTTGGGTGGACTGCTCTTGCGGTCTGGGCTCCTGCTGCTGCTGCGTGCGGACAGATTGCTCTTCTCGGGCGTTGCGCTTTTCTTGGGTGTTGGGGTGCGGTTGTGGGCCCTCTTACTTGCTGGGAGTGCTCGGCTCAACTGGCGTTTCCGGAGCACGTGGTCGCGGCATACGAAGCAGCTGAAGATGCTTCCTTGCAGCCTGAACAAGCAAAGTAGATCTGACTAGAGGTACCAGAATACAATCATGACTGGGCCAAAGTATGTGTTTGCTATTATAAGCAGGACACCTCAAGCTTCTCTGCAACACTGAGGGAGTCATCAAGCTGAAACTTCTGCTTCGCCATGGAAGATTGCCCCCTCAGGAGGCTCTCGCACGACCACTGCTTCGATGGAAGTGAAAGAGGAGCTTTCCGGGAGGGCATGATTGGCAAAATGTCACTTCGGGCCACAAAGACCAGCACCATTCATAGACAACACGTAGCTACTTCTGGGTGACTCAGTGCACATTAGTGTAGATTTCGACAGGACAAAGTGACGGGAATATGGGTACGGACGGTACGCTTTTGTACGCCACTTTTCGCCATACGTACGCCACTGTACGTTTTGAGCGTCACTGTGACCATTTCTAGGTTTGTGACGAAAACCGATAAAAACACAACCCGACACTGAAAAGTAGCACCAGTGACTTTTATTATATCTAACCCATAGGCTAGTTTAACCTAGTATATAATGGTCACCGACAAGGTCACTTGCAAAATTAGCAGCTGCCGTTGTTCAGACAACAGCAACTGAGCCTCAAGTTTGCCACCATAATTACCGCTGACCCTCTTATGTGGCTCCATGTAGATCAAGGGGCCAAGATGTTTTAACTACACAGGAGGCAAACTTGTAGGGAGCAAAGCCTTCCACTCCCCTGGCAAGGCCAGGTCCTTGGCTCCTCGCAGATACACGATGACCTCTGCCATATGGGCGTCGTCCCACAAATCTTGATACAGTGCCTTGTCCGACAAAGCCACCTTTGGGTCCGAGGTTTGCACCATCGGTCGATCCTGGAGGGGCAGGTTGAATTGTCAGGGTTTAACTACGGGGCTATAAGTTTGCTAGAGATGCAGAGAGGTCCTGATGACGTACCGGAGCTTGTTCTGCCAGCAGTCGTGGAAATGCCCGCACAAATCGCAGCCCGAACGGGAACGGGTATTGCCTGGGCTTTGATTGTTATATAGCGCTTGTCGGAGCAGCTGATATTTCCATACGTGCTGCTACTCCATGCGTGAGCCACATTTGACTACACACATAGAAAGCCCCAGTGGTCCGAAGATGGGTGCGGGTGTGGGTTCTGCAATTATTGTATAATGCCATTCAAGGCACCCGGAAGCTTTCAAGAGGGACGCTTTCCCCGTGAACCGTTTCCTGCCCTTGCTGTCCACATGCCTGGTAACCAATGTATTCTGGAGCCTCGCCTTTTCCAGATGTCCGAGAGGTCTTGAGTCGAGGAATGCTGCTATCCCTTTACTGTTCGACCAAGGGGGGGTCCTCTTGGGCGACTTTGCCCCGAAGCGGCACATCCAGAATCCAGCCCGGAATGCCTTGCAGAGATCTAGGATGAACATTATGTGGGATGCACGAAAGGACGAGGGTTTTATCCAAATGGTATTTTGGGGGTACCTTAGGGAACTCTGATCTCAAAGCCTATGTATAGGGTCATTATAGGGTCATTACATAATATAATATATTCACGGTTGAGGGTTTAGGGTATAGAGTCTGTTCATTCAGGATATCGTTGGGGTGTTTCGAATGACATGAGCTTGCAGAATTGTAGAACTCAGCAGGCGAAAGCTTGTATGCATTCTTCAGGCTGTAGAAGAAAACCGGTGACATTTCAGGAATGGGGTTTTGTAGGACTATATCGGGGCATGTTTGTTCGGATCCTACAGGATTATACAGTTTTTATGCACTCCATAAAACAATCTGCTTGCTGAAGCCTATAGCTGGCCCAGCTGGCTATTTGGCAATTGCATAAACTAACATCATACTCGTTTCATTATGAACCTCAAACTGGGGTCGGCTTGGATGTTATAGGCTCTTGTGTTCCAGATATGTAAGGGCTGCAAAGGATCAGGTTCCGAGACTGCGGGGCGATTTGGGAGAAGGGTCCTTAGATGTGTTTGGGCCTTGATCAAACAGAGTTGCTGGGATGCTTTTGTTTCGGATTTTAGCATGGCGTTCCCAGGGATGCTTCAAGCCATACATTTTGTATGATTGTAGGACTCTGCAGGCTGAACTGCATTCTTCGAGGTATCTATCGATGAATTGGAACTGCTAGGATATTGCATTGGTCTCGAAATTTTACAAGCTCGAAAGGGGCCTGTGATCCGAGGCACTCGTGATACCTTCAGCAGCTGCTGCATGCGCGGGTGTCTCCAGATCATCGAAGACGAAGGTTGCTCGAGCAGCCAGGTACCCCCTTTAGCAAGAANAAAGGGGCCTGTGATCCGAGGCACTCGTGATACCTTCAGCAGCTGCTGCATGCGCGGGTGTCTCCAGATCATCGAAGACGAAGGTTGCTCGAGCAGCCAGGTACCCCCTTTAGCAAGAATCAGATATATAGCCAGGCACATCCTTTGCACATAAACCGCATCGGTTTCGTTACCTATACCTAAATCTCTGGTACTTATTATAGTACGAGCTTATATATAAGGCAGAACCCAGGGAATGGAGGCCCCCAAAACCAAAACCGGCCTAATCTCACCAAAAAAAGTCGGGGATGGGGAGCATAGAGGGTCCTATATATAGGCTATTAACTCGATCTAGACCCGTGGCGAAGTATATCACATACAACATTTGTAAACCTTAGAATACATTCAGGGCACTCTATCATGAAGCTGGCTTGGTGTCCGGAATCTGGGCCTGCAAACTGGGCCGAAAACCTCAACAAAAAGCTGCTTAACGGTCAACGTTGCTTGTGCCCAGCTCNAAAGGGGCCTGTGATCCGAGGCACTCGTGATACCTTCAGCAGCTGCTGCATGCGCGGGTGTCTCCAGATCATCGAAGACGAAGGTTGCTCGAGCAGCCAGGTACCCCCTTTAGCAAGAACCAGATATATAGCCAGGCACATCCTTTGCACATAAACCGCATCGGTTTCGTTACCTATACCTAAATCTCTGGTACTTATTATAGTACGAGCTTATATATAAGGTAGAACCCAGGGAATGGAGGCCCCTAAAACCAAAACCGGCCTAATCTCACCAAAAAAAGTCGGGGATAGGGAACATAGAGGGTCCTATATTTAGGCTATTAACTCGATCTAGACCCGTGGCGAAGTATATCACATACATTTATAAACCCTAGAATAGCTATATATATATATATCTATTATCAACCCGTATATATAAGACCTGTAGACCCCTATATAGTAACCCTATGAGACCTATATGGAACATAAAACCCTATACTAAATCCACGGGAACTACGAAACCCATCCCTGTAGATCCGTCCTGCTGCAAAGAATGTTTGATTCCTCCACACGTATGCTTGTCCGGTCACCAAGCGGGGTAAAATATGATCGTTTGGTGGAGTGCCTGGAAACTGTAACCCAGCTCGAACACTCCATTCCGAAGCAGATGACAAATTCGTCATCCTTGGCCTTCAGGATGCTATGCAGCAACAGCCTTGGTTGGTACAAGGGTTTTGTCGATGGCCCTACAAGAACCTCGGGTCTTTATAGAAATCTACAAGATGTTTGAATAGAGAACAAATAATATATTAATCTTTCGGTGAAATAGGAGATGGACGTAATCCTGCGTGGCCCCCATAACCCCAGAACTATATCAGTATGTATTATAAGAATATAGTTTATACGTCTAGAATACTATGTAGTATAATATATAGGACCATGCAGGATTTCGTCCATCACAAGTATTTCGGGATAAGGTAGGCATACCAATCTATCGTAATCTCACACAGCCTCCTACCTCAAGCCTAGAATCGCCATCCCTGCAGGAGTGCACAGATCCATGGGATTCCGACATGATTTTCCCGACCCAGCATCTTTAAAGCCGTCCCAGAAATTGAGTTCCAGGGCAGCAACACAGTAGCCTGCCATCCCCAAACACCTGGAGAGAGAAGCCACCCCAGCGAAGATCTCCAAGGCATCGTAGACCTGCAGGGACAGGGTTTGGGTCTGGTTTTGCACCGTCGTCNTAACGGTCAACGTTGCTTGTGCCCAGCTCCCCCTAAATGATTGCACACACCGGCTGGACGCACACCTGGACTACAATGCTAAAGGGCAGTGAAAATGGTTATCATGGGGCCTCCCCTCAGCAACACAGTAGCCTGCCATCCCCAAACACCTGGAGAGAGAAGCCACCCCAGCGAAGATCTCCAAGGCATCGTAGACCTGCAGGGACAGGGTTTGGGTCTGGTTTTGCACCGTCGTCNCAGCAACACAGTAGCCTGCCATCCCCAAACACCTGGAGAGAGAAGCCACCCCAGCGAAGATCTCCAAGGCATCGTAGACCTGCAGGGACAGGGTTTGGGTCTGGTTTTGCACCGTCGTCTAAATAAGTCTGGCCTGGTCCAAATTCATCGCAGTATTGAAGACGAGGAGCACAACGGCATACAATAGAACCTTATTGGGTTCAAGTCCGTGTAAGGTTATATAAGTTTAGGGTTATACAGGGTTTAGGGTCGAGCTGGAAAACTGTGTCAAATCTCACCCAGCCCAGGCACCCCTGGAACATTCAGCTCCAAAAGCCGACGGAGGAGGCTATCCAATTGACATGGGNTAGGGTTATACAGGGTTTAGGGTCGAGCTGGAAAACTGTGTCAAATCTCACCCAGCCCAGGCACCCCTGGAACATTCAGCTCCAAAAGCCGACGGAGGAGGCTATCCAATTGACATGGGGTCATGACAAGGGGGGCCCCGAAGGAAGCCCAACAAAGCAGCAGCACTCCAGTTCGAGCAAGATGCCTGCTTCAACATGGGTGCACACGTAATGTTAATCAGAGGATGATTGCACTCACCACTCCGGGCACAATGAACCCTTGCATCCTTGCAGGCACAGTGGGGGAAGCCTCCGGCCGGGTCTGCGCCTGCTGACGGCACGAATCTATGCCGCGATCTCCAGGACGAGCTCATCCGGGCACCTGGCAAGGGCAGCTTTGGGCATTTGGGCATTTGGGTCATTTGGGCTTACAAACGATTGGGGGTTGTGAGTTTGGGTTGTGAGTTCGTGGAGGCTAAGTGAAAGCAGACACATACAGTTCAATCCTACTCAAAGACGACATGTGTGCACTTGCAAGCAAACAGAGGCACTCATGCAGATTGTTTTGTCGTTGCCCTCCTGAAGCAAACTGTTCATGACTCAGCCAATCCCCAGCTGCAACTAGAAGCCATCACCACCTCTAGGCACAGGCTCTAATGGAGAATGCTGCCCACACACACAAAACAGTGCTATCAGATCTATAGAACATACGACGTACATATATGTAACAANTAGGGTTATACAGGGTTTAGGGTCGAGCTGGAAAACTGTGTCAAATCTCACCCAGCCCAGGCACCCCTGGAACATTCAGCTCCAAAAGCCGACGGAGGAGGCTATCCAATTGACATGGGTCCTTGCAGGCACAGTGGGGGAAGCCTCCGGCCGGGTCTGCGCCTGCTGACGGCACGAATCTATGCCGCGATCTCCAGGAAGAGCTCATCCGGGCACCTGGCAAGGGCAGCTTTGGGCATTTGGGTCATTTGGGCTTACAAACGATTGGGGGTTGTGAGTTTGGGTTGTGAGTTCGTGGAGGCTAAGTGAAAGCAGACACATGCAGTTCAATCCTACTCAAAGACGACATGTATGCACTTGCAAGCAAACAGAGGCACTCATGCAGATTGTTTTGTCGTTGCCCTCCTGAAGCAAACTGTTCATGACTCAGCCGATCCCCAGCTGCAACTAGAAGCCATCACCACCTCTAGGCACAGGCTCTAATGGAGGATGCTGCCCACACACACAAAACAGTGCTATCAGATCTATAGAGCATACGACGTACATATATGTAACAAACTTTTGCAGCATTGTGGAACCATGACAGCACATCCCTACCCGTGCCCGGCGAAGGCTTTGCCCAAAGAATCACAGAAGTAGTACTGTGATGCGAAAACACCTGCGATGGACTGTATGTAGCTGCTGTAGCAACCACGGCATATTTGCAAGCAGCCCCTAAAAAGGCCAGCCCGAAACACACACATGTGGCATGCCAGCAGGAGGAATGCCAACTATATTTGTATCGTGCACACCGTTAGACGATGCATGCATGAGATCAAGAATCACTCTACTCCTCAGGGCATGCCACTGCGTTCCACCTCTTTCCATGGAAATTCGTGCGGAGACAAGTGCCGCAACCCATCACAGCCCAGCGGCAGGTAGAACATCCGAGGGTCAATCGGCCACACTTCGAGTAGCCGGTGCGATTTTTGCGATCAGGGCTAAGCTTTAGCCAGTACTCCCCATCAGCCTCATCTGAAGGATTCGCACGAGCCTTTGCTTTCGCCTTCGTCTTCGGCTTGGCTTTGGAAACCGGCTTCTCTGCACAGGCCTTTGCCTTTGCTTTGGCCTTTGCTTTCGCTTTCGCCTTCGCCTTTGCCTTCGCCTTTGCCTTTGGCAAAGGCAAAGACTCCTCGCACGTGGCCTTGGCCTTTCGCTTGCCACAGGAAGGCACAGGCTCCGCAATCTCTGGGTCATCCTTGCTGGTCTTGGGCTTCCGGCCGCGCTTTTTCTTGGGCTTCTCCTCTGCATCATCGTCACCCTTGCTCTTCGTCCCTCCCCGCTTGCGGCGGATCGACGCCCGGATGGTCTGCCGAAGGTGGTTCTGGGCCTCCACGGACACAGCCACCTGAACTGGGCCGGAGTCCCGGTCCGGAGACGATGGCTCCTGCATGAAATCGCCCCTCCCGCTACCACCCCCACTCCCAAACAAACAGACCGAGACCGAATCACAACTCGTATAAATCTACAGTACAGAAACTTCACCCAGGACGAACTTGATGAACCCGAGCCTGTTTGATCTTCTCTGGGCTGGAATCTACTTCAACGATCGGGGCATGCTCCGGAACTGCTGCGGGCAGCTCCACCATGGTATCCTCCTGCAACTTGCGATTGAATATACAAAAAGACACAGACACATAGTCGATATATCTTGAAAATACAATACCTATATACCTGAGTGCAAAAAAACTATTACGATGTGGATTCCTATCTATGAGTTGCACAGATGCAATATGTTTGTCGATTGATGAACCATTATATCTATACCTCTACCTATCTACATATCTATACCTCTTTATCTGTGAGTAGGCAAACATGCAGGGTCTACTCATCACATGCAGATACTTTGTAGCATCCTCCATGTTTCTTTATGTATGTTCATACGTACACAAACACACATACCTACATACCTACCTGCAAATACTTGCCTACACTATATAGCTGGTCTTGCTATATCTACAGAAACTGGCACAATGCTCCTGATCAGGAGGCTTCTTCCAATCGGGTTCACGCTCGGACTCGCCAAAATCGAGCTTCTTCTTGCAGTCGGGTGCAGGAAGGATGGCACCTGCAAGGTCTGCGATGGGTAGCTCGGGATGGCATACTGGCTCTTGCAAGTCAGGTATGCAACTAAACGGGAACTAGGGTAGGTTGGAATCATCACGAATCGGGCCTTCAGGCTTCGAAGTTTGCTCAGGCGTACCCATCCGCACCAGCAATCGCTCGTGACGGGCAATTTCCGGACTCATGTCGCCACCGCCCTCCTCCAGGGCTATCTGCTGCAACAATCGCTGCAACTCCTCCTGCTGAGCATCAGGGATGCCACCCACGTAGGAGGCCGGTGTCTCCACAGCAGGGGAAGCGCCAAGAACGGCTGTGCTCGGAAGGGTTGACAAAGACGATTTCGACCTGTAGCGCCAGCAAGGTTTCTTAGGGGCCTGCGCATCCTCTTGGGAATCCAAACGCACCTCGCCGACTCCACCACCATGGTCCTTGGCCACGGCACCATCGTCCTCGGCCACGGCACCATCGTCCTTGGCCACGGAACTCGCCTTGGAGCTCTTGGCCTCACTTGAGCACGTGTCCTCCGCCTCGCCCGCCTTCATGGAATCGTCTGTCTCATACCCCTCGGACTCCTCTTCCACCATTTCATCATCCTCCCCCACTTCCTCTTCTCCTTCCTCGCCATCGTCATCGTCATCGCCTGCTTCAGCCTGCTCGTCCCGAAGGCGTTGGATGGTTGCAAAAAGCTCCCGGACACCCTGGGCCTCGGAAGCGGAGACCCCATACAAATTATTTCCTCGAAAGAATCCAGAAACACAACCGGCCACAACTTATGGGCTTATGATATAAATTGATCTTAAGAAGCTCGTGGCTTCTGGCCGCGCTTCTGCGAATCCTTCTGTCGTCTCAGTGCGAAGCTATAGAGCCTCCTGAGATCCCAAGCATCACAATAGTATTGTCGGGGTCCCATCGCCGGACAACAAGTCATCTTCTCGTAGAGTTTCTTCACCTCATCTAGCTATATTATTCGGTTTATTATTTAAAAAGATTTCTTATATAAATTCCATTAAACTACTGGGCCCAAATACCTGCTTCGAATTTCACGGGCAAGTAGCGGAGGCTTCCAGCTTCGTAATGGGGACGTTCTTACCACTCAAGACTTTGTAATGCTTTACCATCACCTGAAGAGCCGTGCAGTTCATCTCCATGGCCCTGATGGATATAGGATTTTCCGCCTTCTCGGCATCATCCGTCTCCGGAGCAGGCGGGAAATCCATCAAGCCCTTTTTGATTCGGAACCGCTTCCTAATCAACTTCTCCTTCTCCAAGGCTTTCGCCAACACTTTGGCGCCTGCCATGGCTCCTACAGAACCACTGCACAATGCCAGTCCTTGATCAAGACCTAGCGAAATTCCCTCATGCAAGTTTCTCCTGAAAGCTCAATGCAACCCATCGGAGCATAAGCCCTGTAGCTCGGCATGCACAAGCGAGCAAGGCGGCACCGGCAAAATCCACGGTAATAAGCCACCATCATCTGCCGCCACATCCTGCAAGTTGTGCATCCCAAGGAACATATATGTANAGCCCTGTAGCTCGGCATGCACAAGCGAGCAAGGCGGCACCGGCAAAATCCACGGTAATAAGCCACCATCATCTGCCGCCACATCCTGCAAGTTGTGCATCCCAAGGAACATATATGTATGTGTGTGGTAAGGATATTTATACATGCACGTATCTGCAAATCTCTTGCACACCTTTGGGTGCAACAGTAAATATGCATGACATGTGTTGTACCTATATATGGATGTACACATCTATTGTGTATACTGTTTATATCGANCACGTATCTGCAAATCTCTTGCACACCTTTGGGTGCAACAGTAAATATGCATGACATGTGTTGTACCTATATATGGATGTACACATCTATTGTGTATACTGTTTATATCGATATCTATACAGAGTCCTGCATGCTTAATTGATCGGTCCTCTAAGGTATTGCTCCATCCACGGAGCCATCGCCATCGTGGCAAAAAGCGCGCTCACGCACAAGGGATTTCTCTATCTATTATAGTTTAATCTGTACGGAGGTTCCATGCCGCCTATCCCGAGGCTTTCCGAGAAGCTACAACGATGGTATCTGTTGCCCTCGAATCGTTGTGAGGCCACGATTATCCCATCCAATCTGAAGCCCAGTATATATATATATATATATATATATTTCAATATCCCATCTATAATCTGAACCCCAGCATAATCAATCCAAGATTATCCCAAGCCCCTTAATGCTAAATTGAATGCAAACTACTGATCGAACTGGGCTCTGATCCACCATGGCTTGCTGCCTGGCGGGCCGCAGCATCAGAAATCCTGGGTGTTCGGTTCGCCTGGGAGATTTGGGTGCAGGATATATGGGTTTAAGGGTCTAGGCGAGGACTTGTAAAATCCTGAAAGTACAGAATGATGAACTTTGCCACTGTGACGCTTTTTGTAGCAACTACCTACAGTGACGGAAGTAATGGTGAACCACGCCACTGTGATGTATCATTCAGCAACTTTCGATCGTGTAGCTTTATTAAGGGCAACTAAGGCGTTCCAGGTAATCATTTAGCCCCCTATATTAACCATAAAACCTTAAACCCTCTTGGACTCGGCAAACAGCTGAGAAGCACGGAGGCGTTCGCGGTTCTCCTTTCCGTGTGGAGCAAAAGAGACCCGAAGCTGCAGCTGCCGCACACGGCGCGAGTCCCTAAACCCGAAAGCCCTCAGTCTTACGACCTGGAGGCCTGACCCCCCCCCCCACCTTACTATCTAAAACTCCAAACCGTGAGCCCCAAACCCACATGCCCTCCGCAACTCCGCAATCAACTACCAAACCGCTCGGGCTTTGGACGATGAGTGTGATGCTGAAGAGGACTGCGTAGGCTGGCGTGCTCAGAAGATGCTCGAGGCCCCGTGCAAGCCGAACTGTTTGCAGGTTAAGGCTGGAAGGTTTAGACTTTATAGGGGTATGACCATCCGCGCTTGTCTAGCGGCTGTGTGCCGGACCCTTTCACAGGGTGTCATGCAGCAGATATGCGGCCAATGGTGATCGTGCGTGCATGGGCGTTCAGAAAGGGGATGGCTGCGGCAGGCTCGATCACACAGAAAATGCAATCAGTTTTTTCAGACAGATCCTCGGAGAACAAGTCTACCACGTACACCCAAGACCCCAACCCTTTATCCCGAAATCCCCTAAGGTCAAAATGCCTGAACCCCGCATCCTGAATCGTTCAGCACGGCTCTCTCCTGTGCCAAAACTAAACCGTGTCTATCCTAAGCCTAAGCCACGTTTAGCCAAAAGCTTTCCAATTCGGCCATGCCGCCACACGACTTGGCCCGAGCCTCAGGTCTTAAAGCAGTTTCGACGTCCGCTGCGCTGTCTTATAATCCCCAGACCTTGCAACCCGAAAACCTCTACCATCCCAACATGTAAAACCCTACACCGCAAAAAACCTTCAGCACTAAACCCCTAAAGCCCTAAAGCCCGAAACCCTAAACCCTTAAACCCTAAACCCCTAAACCCTAAAGCCCGAAACCCTAAACCTCGTCTCTGAAGTTCTTTGCAGGGCTTCGGTTCAGGTTTTTAATCAAGAGTTTCGGGCTCCAAGGCTTTAAGCCTTATGGGGTATATGGGTAGTTGTCAAAATTAGGGTCCCTTTTGGGGTACCCTAAATAATAGGTGCCGCATTATAATAGGGACCCAAAAAGAGACCATAATTTTGACAACCACCCATATAGCTTTGCTCTGGGATTCAAGGCTTTAGGGTTATAGCTTGTAGAAGCCTTGGTTCAGCGTTCCAGCAAGAGACAGGAAAAGGGCAAAAGGACACAAGACACTAAAGACAACGCAGGCGATAGGAAGACAAACCGGGTTCCGGGACGTCTAGGATGCGGGCTTGGCTTAAGGTGTAGGATTTTGGGTCAGGTTAGAAGTAAGTTTGGGGATGGGGCTTGGCTTTGCATTCAGGTTTCCGGATCTCGCTCGCTAGTATGATACTGTATTCTAGGCCTTTGGCCAAATTATATGTATTCTCTCTCTATATATAAATACACGTGAGTACATGGACCCTTACGGTTTAGGGCCACCGAACCCAGAACCATCTGGGAAGAGTTTGGTTGGAGGCTCAGGGCTTCAGGTGTGTGGTTTAAGCATCTCCGAGAACCTACGAAGCCAGAGATGATGATGTTGGCAAAGTCCGATCTGGAAGCCTAGGAGCGCTTGACCTTGTATGGGGTTGAGGACTCTACCCATAGGCCCCAAAGTAGTTCCCTTTTGGGGTTCATATTTAGAATTTTATAAGGTAATCCCAAAAAGGAACTACTTTGGGGCCTATGGGTAGCCAGCAATGTCTGAAACCCGGAAACTGATAAACACACAGAATCCTAGAACTTGGACGCGACACCCTAAACCGCGAAAGCCACAGAGTCCTCTAGCACCGCCATAGAAAGCCGGATAGAAGCCCTAGAAAGCCGTATACCACCATAGGGAGCCCTGGCCCTGAACCATCAACCGTCCTGAGCCCTAAAACCGTAAGCCCCTAGGCCCTAAAGCATTGAAAGCCTAGTTTCAGGTCCCAGTCAGCAAGGCATATCCACAGGTCGGCCGCTAGAGGGCTCCGTGCTGAAGGGTTTAGTATAGGGGCCTAAATAAATTANCCCTAAAGCATTGAAAGCCTAGTTTCAGGTCCCAGTCAGCAAGGCATATCCACAGGTCGGCCGCTAGAGGGCTCCGTGCTGAAGGGTTTAGTATAGGGGCCTAAATAAATTACGAATATCATTCCTAGGGTTCCTTATTACAGTTATAGTATTATATGGCCCAAAACCATATTCTGATGATTAAGGCCCCTATATCAGGGCTTTGGGTTTAATCATGTTGTACCGAGCCTGCTACCCTAATTAGTTGTGTCCAGCGTTTGAAAGCAATGTAGCTTCGTGTATCGAGGTGTGCCATGTTTCTTATGCTTGAGACTGGCACCAAACACGTCTATCTAGGGTGTGGGCGCAAGCCGGACCTCGATGGTGCATTCTCACATGTGCATGCACTGCCTAGCTTTGTATATATAGCCCTCCAAAGGAC
>BGNK01004187.1:18591-56426 GCA_003297005.1 Symbiodinium sp. clade A Y106
GGTTAGTAGAGTTCAGGATCTTAAGATTGAGGGTTAAGCGTTTCGGAGTTCTGAATTGTAGCCATCCTTCTCAACAGCACTGTCCTCCTCGTTGTTCATGCTGTCCTCGCTCATACAAGGGTCCGAAGCATTAGTTTTAGATACTGTTAGACTCAGGCAAATTCCTCCACCCTATTCTACCCCGATTCTAATCATTACGCCCCTAGTGTTCTCCCGTCGCTCAGGTGGCTTGTTCATGTGGGGGCCCCCGGACCCACGTGCTTCCCGGGTACATCTCATAACTCGGTTTATCGTTTTTGAATCTCTACCCATAGGCCCCATAGTAGTTCCTTTTTGGGATTACCTTATAGAATTCTAAATATGAACCCCAAAAAGGAGCTACTATGGGGCCTATGGGTAGACCTTTTAAGCCCCGAAAAACCTCTCAACCGTTGTAAACCGTAGCCCCGCTAGGCCTCCCTAAAGCCTAGGCTCCGGAAGCCTAGGGAACAACCAAGTTTAGGGTTTAGGGCGTCGGGGGCGGAGTACAGGCGAAGCAGGGTTTGGGGATTGGATGGAGGCTTCAGAGATGTTTGAGTTGAGGGTTTCGGTGTTTCGGTGTGAACTTGGCCAGTAGGCTTTGTGAACACCCTGCGATTAAGCAACCCTCAGCTTGCAACTCCGAAAGCCTGTGCCCCCAAGCCCTACACCCGCAGAACTCTGAACCCTACAACCTAAAGGCTTGCGCCCCCCAACACTATTGTAATCACAAGGCCCTGGTTTGCATTTCGATCTGCCCGAACCTTAAGCCCCTAAACCGCAGAGCTGTGTGCACGCGTGCAAACGGTGCAGCGTCTCGCAGCCGAAGTGCTGTCGTAAGGGCTTCCAAGTGGATAGAAGTCTGCAGTTAGGGTGGACTCGTGAACGGTGCTCACATCGCGCTATTGTCAACTCGGGCAGACGGAGCAAGCCGCTAAGCCAGACTTGCCGCTCTGCACAGCAGAGAGACGAGGACAGCGTGATTAAGCCATTGACGGCGTACCCCGGCCGACTCATGCCACACCGCAGGCTCCACGTCAGCACCCCAAGCACCCTCAAGCCCCACACGTTCAGTGATTCAACTCTGAGCCCATGAACGCCCTAAGCCCGAAATCCGAAACCGCAAACCCTACCCCCAAATCCCTATAGGACCTCAAAACTCACTCATTCCCCTTAAAAGGTGGATTGATTGCATGGGGGCTTGGGGATTTCTTATATTAGGCGTCCCTGTGGGGGTCCTTACATGGAAGCTTCAGGGCCCGAGCCAAATGGCTACGGAGCATTTCGTTCCTGGACGCCTTAAACCTACCCTAAACCCTCAAGCCCAAACCCTATAAACCCTGAGCCCTAAACCCAAACAAGCCTAAAGCCCTACACCCTAAAACCCTAAACCCCCCCAAAAAAAACAAGCAAAGCCCTAAACCCGACACCCAAAACCCTGAGCCTCCCCGAGCCTTCGCCCCAATCACTAGAGTCTCGGCCCTAGGCCTTAAACGTGAACCCTTCAATTGCTAAGCCCTAAACATAGAATCCGAAACCTTAAACCGTAAACCCGAGGCCCTAAAATCCTATACCTGAAAAAGACCGAAGAAGCGGGAGAGGCGGCACCTCCTAGAGCTCTGGCGCGGCGCATGCAACGAAGGCTACGAGGCTGTTCTCGTGCCGGGAAGGCTTAGCGTTGAGGGTTTAGGGTTTAGGGTTAGGCTTGAGGGTTAGGAAACCCGAAATCCTCAAAACCCCTGGTCCTAAGCCTGCCTCTCAACCCTATAAGTTGCAATTAATCCGCACACGAACTTCTTGCCAAAATATGTACGATTAATCGCAACCCTACAATTTTAAATTGTTATGCTCTCCGTATCGCAAGACTCCCACACAACAAAGCAGTGCAACCTACATGCTAACTTAATAAGAGGAAGCCACTTAGCATCAACCTTAACGTTAAACCCTCGATGCTGACTACACCCAGGAGACGGTTTGCTGTTCAGGATTCAACTTCTTAGTACTAGACATTTAACCTTGTTGGGTACTATACTCCCTACCTAGACTCCCTAACGACCCCCTATATATATACATATGTATATATTTGTATGTGTATATATATATATGTATACAAGCTCCGTAGGAGCCTGAACCCTTAACCGCACACCCTGAACCCTGCCTTACACCCTAACCCTGAACCCCAAAAGGCCACAATCCGAACCCTGACAGCTTTAATTACTTGTCCAAGGGGAACGAAAGCTTAACCTTTGGGATTATATACCAGGACCCCTCAATGGCCCTTTCATAGAGCCCTTACAAATATACATATATATATATACATACATGTATATATATATATGTACACACACATTAAACCCCAACCCCCCCTTCAAAAAACAATCTTCGAAGCCAGAAAGCATAAAAGCAAGTTTGCAGGCGCCTTTCTGAAATCCTAAGCCCTAAAACCCTGCACCCTATAAACCCTGTCCCTAAACTCCAAACCAAAAACCCTAAATTTAGGGTTCAGGGACCCCAGACCCTTTAGGGTTTAGGGCCTAGGGTTTAGGTACCACACCCTTTAGGGATAGGGTTTAGGAACCCCATGCCCTTCCCCAAAATCTCGTCAGTCGCGGCGCCGTTTGGAGCGGAGGCGTCTCGCCAGCTCGGTCCTCTCTGGGAGGCTCGGTTTGGAGGTGTTAGGCAATCTTTAGTACTAAGGGACCTTTATTTGTAAACCCTATTATAACTAAACTTCAAACCTTCGCCCCCCAAAACCCCTAAAACCTAAACTTTTCTTTGGAGGTTCCGGGTTCGGATTTGATGAGGTTGTGGGGTCGGGGGAGGGGTGGTTCTTCAAAAGCATGCATCCTTATGTTGGGGTATTGGTATGAAGGATCCCATTAGTTCTATCATGTCCTATCTTAGGATGCCCCTGTTTACGTTCCACGCGCATGTCCCCCTGGCTTCAGGATTTTCGGACTTCTGCCTTGCGGTGGTGGGTTCCTTAAACCCTGAACCCGAAGAAAGGGCTTTAGGATGTTTGAAGCGCTTAACGACTCAGTAGTTCCTTGCTTCCAGCTATTCATTCAAACAGGGTGCAAGTCTCAGGGCTGAGGGTTCGCGTTCCTACATCCAGCCTTGTCCTTTTTGATGGTTCCCCCAAAAGAATTTACAGACCGGTTAGTGGACCTTCTTTAAATACTTCCTACTAAGGGATATTGGTATAGGGCCCTGTCTATTTTTTCTAGAAGGACAAGGGTGCCTACATCTGTTGAGCTTCGGAGGGTTTATGGATTTCGGGCCAGAGGCTGAGACGACGTGCTCTTGGAGCTTGAAGCCTTCCTGGGCTCTTAGGGGCGTGCTCGCCGAGATTCTGGGCTCTTGCAGGGTAAGTAATGGAAGGGCCGAAAGAACTAAACCGGGATTTCGATTGCAGGCCCTGCATGACAAGGTCAGCTTGCCATAAGTAGGTAGTAGATTTTACTAGTAGATGAAACTATCTAGTTGTAGTAGCAAAGGAACACGAAGGAAGAATGGACCTTCGGGCGGTAAATCGGCCGGGAAGAAAGAGCGACGAGAAGCATGTGTTTGGCAGAGTGATAGATCAAGGCTTGGTCATGTCCGAGCCCCTTAACCTTTAAAACCCCAAGCCCTACACTGCCCTACACTACACTCCACACCCTAAGCCCTAAACCCTAGACCTTAAACCCTACACTGCTCTACACCCTAAGCCCTAAACTCTAAACGCTAAACACTACTGCAGGTCTCGCCTTGGATTGCAAATTAAGGTGAGCCAAGCGCCTCCATCTCAGCTGATGTCTAGGATAAGGGCCTAATTCTCAATGAGAATAGTTTCTGTTTTGGAAAGGGGTTTGTGATTTAGATGGTGCTATAGCTATCAAAAGGAACCCCGAGAAATAGATTCAGGCAGCCTTACGGTTGCAGAGTGGAGTTTGTTCGGTTTAGGGCGCAGGGTTTGGGACTATCAGAGTTTGTAGGGGTTGAGTGTTTCACCACTGCAAGGCTTAAGCTTATGGTCCAGGGTTGGAGCTGGATTGGACCTGATCGCTGACTGTCAGGCTCTTGAGTTGTTGTGGCCGGGCTCTCGTGGTCTCTTGTTGCATTGCAATTGAGACGCCGTCTGTGGCACGTGGAATCATGCAGCGGGGACATCCAGCGCCAAGGCCGAGGAAGCTCCCCACTAAAAGCGGCACAATTTCGGTTCTCTACAGGCCATCCAGCTTTGATCCATCGTCAACCGAGACACTCGTAGCAGTCCCATGAAGGCGCATCAGAAGCAGCCCAAAACCCTCCCAAACGTCTAACCCAGACTCTCGCATCTTTACTGCGCGGATTCCCGTCACATCCGGATTGTCCATGACTTGTGGTTTCCTGAACTGCCGGAGATTTCGCGCCGGATTTTTTGTCCTTCCTATATCTCGAATATACAAGGCTTTGCTTTGTCTTGGCTTTGGAGTGCCTGTTGTATAGGAGATAGGATTTAGGATTTAATTTAGTGTTTAGCGGTTTAGGGTTTAGCGGTTTAGGGTTTAGGGGTTAAGGGTTTAGAGTTTCTGTATTGCTAAAATTCTATTCTTATCTGTTTACGCACATCCTGAGCTCCGAGCCTGAGCTGCTATGAAATGCCCATAAACTCCAAACCTTAAACCCTGAAACCCTGAAGCCCTTAAACCCTGAAACCCTTAAACCCTTAAACCCTGAAAATCTAGAGCCCTGAGCCCAAACTCCGAACCCAAAACTCCAAACCCCGAACCCCAACCTCTATAAACTCTATGAAGCCCTAAACCCTATAAGCCTTGTGTAGCTCGAAACCTCAATAAACCCTAAAACCAGAAACCCTCAAACCCGAAACCCCTAAAGGCTTTTAACACCAAAATCCGAAACCCTCAAACCCTAAACCCCCATTGACATACCACATACCCTCAAACCCTAACCCCCCAAGGGCCCTAGTTAACCCTAAACCCTCAACCCTTCATCCGTCCCCTCGCGCGAGGTTTCAGGCCTGGATCGCCGAGGCGCGAGAAGGTCGAGTGCGGGGCCCAGGCATCCGGTAGACTAGAGGGTTTAGGGCTTACAGTAGAAGCCCAAAAGTTGGAAACCCAATAGCTTCAATCCGTAAGAGTAATGTATAGGGAATCCCAGCACGAATTGTCCTTGATCTGGTTTCTAACTTTTTGGGGTTTACTAATAGAAGGATTGGGGGTTGGGAAATTAATTAGGGCTATCGGGGTTTACGGCCTGAGGGTTTGATTGTTCCACGGCTGGGGTGCGCACGACATTCGAATTTGGCGCTTCATGCAAACATCTGCAGGTCTTCTGACCCAAGCCCGGAAGTTGTGTTGGTGGCATCTAGCAACTATTTGCAACTGATAGCAATAGTGTCGCCGTAGATCCTCAAAACCCAAACCCTCAAGCCCCCACACCTTACTAAACCCCTAAACCCCCAACCCTAAACCTCGACATAATATAGGGGCCTCAGTGATTACGTATACTGTTTTGGGGATTCGTGATTATAGCTATGGTGCAATATATCTCAAAACCCTATTCTAATTATTAAGGCCCAAGTGGACAAGACAACTGCTCAGGCATCGGCCTGGGCTTACCGGAGCGCGCGGCAAGGGCAGGCGAAAGCAGCAGGGAACCGAGACATGGAGTTGGGTTGTAGGGTATAGGGTTTATAGATATTTAGGGTTTAGGGTTTGCAGATATTTAGGGTTTAGGGTTTATTAGGGTTTATAGATATTTAGGCTTTAGGGTTTATAGATATTTAGGGTTTAGGGTTTAGGTTTTGAGGGTCAGGGTGCCAGGCTTTAGGGGTGTAGGGTTTGGTTTGGGGCTTGTCATTGTAGGGTTTACTTTATGGAGTGGAGCAGTCGTTTAGGATCTGCAGCGATGGAATGTACTTTGTCAACAGCAAAACTGCCAGTCGAAGAGGTTTTACACTTTCTAGCAATCCTATACAAGGTATGCAGAAGTGCACGCATGATAAACACAACGATGAGATTAAATAGTCACGACAGCCGCGATGCCAGCTCTACCAACCTTAGTCAATAAATACAAGTAGCTTAGTAAGATCCTTCATCCATCATAAGCAGTATAGTAGCGGCAGTAGTCTCACTCGCATGCGTTAGTACTACTGAATGTTGGCAGCGCCTGAACCACGGTCATTCATAGTGGAATTTCGAAAGAAGCCATAGAAGCAACGCGATAAAACAAAACAATAACGGCAATATAGTAAGACTACGTCAGCGTGTTGTAGCCAGTAGGGCTTGGGGCCTCCAGCCGGCTCGACTTTTCAAGGATTTGTATCAGGATATCATAATAGGGAACCCTGGCAAGGTAGGATATTTGGGGTTAAGGTACACCCTAGTAAGGAAGTGCCGAAGGCCCGTCACGTGTCCAAGCCCCACAAAAAGTGATTCTGTAGACCTAAGCATCCGCAAAGGTCAGAACATCGGCACAGTAGCATTACTGCGAACTGATTAAAAAGGTTGTGTAACAGGATTAAGGGCAGCAAGCCTCAATCGCCTGACCACATCCAAACCCTACGTAGAACCCCTCTTGCACTCGCAGTTTGATGATGCTAAGACACCTGTCAAGTAACTTGTGGCGGGCCCTGAATGATTAACTGGGACTAGTATGCCGGGCTCTGAATGATTAAGAGCAGTATGCCTTACTAGATTCCTTGTTATGCTTAAAATGTAGACTAACCGCAAACCCGATCATTCAGGTTTTTCAACTCGGGTTTTGAGTTTATTTTGGGGTTTAGGGCTCTTTGCAAACCCAGGCCCTGGCGGCCCGCATCGCTCTAAACGAAGAGTGCGCATGTGTGACCTTGCTGTTGCAGGAGTCCAAAGCTGAGAGAAGGGTTTAGGGCTCTGAGGTTGTTAGTCTTCTAGGCTTAAGACTTTAAGGGCTCAGGGGTGAAGCTGAGGCTTTGGAACGGAGATTTCGGGGTTGTACGCGTGGCCGTACCTGATCAGATCCGAGGTTCAGCTTTGGCACTTCTAGGTTCGGGAGCTAGCAGCTAGTGGGCTTGAAAGGTTCACAAAGTCGAGACATTAGGAACCCCACCCAAACTCGAACTCGAACAGTTCCAGTTCGAGTTCGACTTCGACTTCGAGGAGTACTAGTAGCCGTAGTAAAAGTAGTAGTAATAGTCGTCGTCGTCGTCGTAGTCGTCGTGGAACTCGAACTCGAACTCGAACCCCCCCCCNCCCCCCCCCCCCCCTCCGGACGAGTACCAGTACTCGTAAACTCGAACTCGAACTCCAACCCCCCCTCCGCCCGCCCGTGTGGCCGGAAGCTCGAACTCGAACTGGAACCAGACCCCCCCCCGGCCAAAAATTTTGCTGGTAATATCATTCGTTGCTAGTACTAGTAGTACTAGTAGTTGTAGTAGTAGTAGTAGTAGCAGTAGGAGTAGTAGTAGTAGTAGTATTAGTAGTAGTAGTAGTTGTAGTTGTAGTAGTAGTAGTACAAGTAGTAGAGTGAAGCTGCCGCCCGATCCTTCCACCCAAGTCGAGGTTAAGTTCTCCCGGAAACGCGCAGCAGTGCATGTCCAAGAAGCCCTGGTGTTTAGAGCTTACAGAGTATAGAGTCGAAGCTCACTAGCAACCTGTACTATAGGGCTCCGGGTGTAGAGTTGAGGGTTTGGTGGTTTTACTGTAAAAGTTCTGCTCCCCCAAGGAAGGATCTTAAACCTTGCAGGCCCTGAACCCTTTCAATTGGCCGGAGACTTAGTCCCAGTTCAAGGTGTAATCTAGCCCTCAATTACCTATAAGGGTCTATACAGCCTAAACCCTAAGTGTAAGCAACAAGGAGCTCCAAAAACATCAATAGTCCCTAAACCAGGAGCCTTCACACAACAAACTTCAACCCTGAACTGGCAGCCCAAAAACCCTCAAACCCAAGCCTTACCAATTACAGGTTATACCCTGCAATAAGAGAAGGGTCATGACCTACTATTTTGTAGGGTTTGGGGATACAGGCAAATCCGAAACGCTAAAGCCCCTAAACCCGGCCCTAAACTCTAAAGCCTGTACCCTGGAGGGAGTCTTTGGGCAAGGTGGCGGCGAGCCGCCTTGGCACAGCGCCGCAGCCGCGGCCGCGCTGTGCGGGGGCTCAGCTCTCGACGCTGACATAAATTCGGCTTAGGATGTAATGTAGGGTTTAGGGTTTAGGGGTTTAGGGTATAGGGTTTCAGGGTTTGGGATGTCCCTGGTTCCTAACAAACTTATCTTTTTAGGATTCCTTAATTAATAAGGTTTCTGTATATAAGTCCTTAAAAGGCAGGTTATTCGGGGTTAAGGTAGTGCAGGGGCTTCAATAATTACAAACACTGTTTTGGGATTCCTTATCGTTTATAATATACCGTATACCCCCAAACCCTATTCTCATTGCTCAGGCTCCAAGAGTATGATTTAGGAGCGTAGGGTCACAGGAGTGTTTCGGGTTTATTACAGCAGGGGTTTGATAGGAGTCCGTTTAAAGGGTTTTTTCTACCCGTAAGCCAACTAACGAATAGATCCCTTGATAGTTCCCTATAAGGCTAAACTTCCCTAATCCATCCTAAGCCTTACACCGCCGCCAAAACCCTAAACCCCTAAACTTTTTCTGTAGGTGTCTGAATACTTACGTACCTAACATGTAGTAACATGCCCCGACACCCTAAGGCCCCTGTACTAGAAGTGCCCACCTTGACTCAGGCAGCCCGACAGGCTTTGGCCATGTCGCTGGGACGCTGGGAGCTCCGAGGCAGCGTGGGGGCGTGAAGCGCTTAGGGTTTACATATAGTTTGTCTAATTAAGTGTAGGATTTAGGGATTTTGGCATCGGGGAATTGTTAAAAGTGGGGTCCCTAGCCTAGGGGTCCTTGCATACAGTATCCTATTGTCTTAGCCTTTATGGTTGGACCGCTTTTTTTGCGAAAGGCACATAATGGGCTACACGTGCGGAGGAAAAGCATTCTATGAGCGGATCAAACTATGGCCCACATCAGGCTCCTCCTTAGGGGATCATGTCCTTTTGGGCTTGTTAGCACAATCGACGGCAACTCACACGTGTGTATCTTTCGGTGCTGCAAGGTTCATGGCGAGGCCGGCGGTTTGGTTTCGGCACTACGCAAGGTTTGGGGCCTCAAGAAAAGTAGCAGCCCTATTTCAACGACCCCTGAATTGAGAAACCCTGTTCTCATACGTAGGTCTGATTTTGAGGTGAACGACTAGTGATCTGAGGGTCGCTCTGCAAAGCTTAGAAGCAGAATTATCCGCATGAGAGGTAGGGGTTTGTTTAGGGCCTGTATAGGGTACGTTCAACGGCCAGTGTAGTAATTAATTAGTGCGCTTGTTCAGTCGTGGTGACTGTTGTGGTTCTAAATGGGTGCTCTACACAGCAACCGGCAGGCCGAAACAAGCATTCTGTTCATTTCAGCCAAACTTTGCGCACAGATCAAGGCTTGCAAGTGGGTGTATATACCTGTATCAAAGTCCCCCCCCCCCTTCAAAAAAAGACACGTTCCGGAAGCAATCATCCCTTTATACTTCTTGGAAGCTTTTTGAACCCTAGACCATACAAGCCGGCATGATGGATTGGAGCCCTTGTTCCACTGCTACAAGCCGGGAGAAGCCTAAGGAACCAAGGCAAGATCCTCTCAAAAAACAGCCGGAGGAAGTTATACACACTGCATGCGACCATGTTGCCGAAGCCTCAACTGTACATCAGGCCTGGTAGAGCGCTGGGCGGACTCCGCGAAGCAGCTGATGGTCTGAAAAAAAGGGGTGTTTAAAGGGTTCTGAGCGGGTTTGGGATTTCGGGCTTACAGACGTTGAGAATGAATAGCGGTTTGGGGCAACGAGGCAAATCGCGTTTCGGTGTGTAGAATTTGCGCTTCAGGTTTTTTTGTTTTCTAGCCTTGAGCCAGAGGCTGGGCCCAGGGCCTCAGTTTAATTAGGGGTTTAGGTGTTTAGGGCCGGGGTTTAGGGGTTTAGGGTTCAGGAAGCTTTAGAGCAGGGTTTGCAGATAGGGTTCTTCATCGAAAAGGCTCAGGATCGCGGAGCCTTACCGCTCAACGTAGACCCCTGATTCCTAAACCCCTGCCTTTTGTAGGGATTGCAGTGGAGATCCTAATATTCGGCCCCTTAAAGAAATTCATCAGGGGTTTACATGGTTTCAAGCAGAATTTAACAGGGCACATGTCTCCATGATGCCAGAACACGTGCCGGCAGAGCGAAGCCAAACCGATGAGGCCCCGCCTTCAATCCGGCATGAAATCATATACAACAAGTATGTTTGGACCCTCAACCTCTAACCCCTCAAACCGAAACCGAGGCCCTGTGTAGCAGGCAGGCTGCACCCTGTCGGAAGAGACTGCGAGCAGCCAAGGTCGAGAACTGAACGGTGGCTTGCAGAGCAGCGGGCTGCAGAGAAGCTGAAGGCTGGGTTCGCCTTCTGCTTGAAGCAACCCTAAACCCTAGACTCTAGAACGTATGGGTAGTTACAAGTATCGCTCAAATACAACCATCAGGGCTTTTGAAGTTTAGTGAGTATACCTACCCGAATCATGAGGTCCGCAGCTCAGGCTAAAGGGTTCATTGGGGCTCAGGATTTTTTGGCGCAGAGTTTAGGGGGTTACGGTGGAGGGCTTATTTAGGAGTTTCCGAAAATAGGGGACCCTAATATAGTACCCTAAATAGTAGGATCCTTACTATAAGGATCCCAAAATAAGGTACCGCTGGTTTTTGGAAACTCCCATTTAGGTCTAATAAGGATTCAGGGAAGCCCCGACCCTTAACCCCCAAGAAGCTCTAAAGCCTGAAAACCGCTAGCCTTCGGAACCCCAAGCCCTAAAGCCCTAAAGCGCTAACACCCTATAGACCCTACCTTAACCCACCAAAGCCTATTTTTTGTAGGGTCTCTTTAAATCCCATATCAGCGTTTATATTAAGAACCTACAAAAAGGTAGGTTATGGTAGTTTAAGGCAGACTGTAAATAAACATAGAGACCACAAGCCCTAAATCCCTGCAAGCAGGATTTGCGCAGCCGGGCGGCGGCCGCTCGCCGGATGGTCGCCGACAGCACAGGCCAGGCCAAGGGTTCAGGATTTTAGCCCTACCGTAACCAACCAAAACCTACTTTTTTGTAGGGTCCCCATGAATTTCATACTAGGGTTTATATAATAGGAACCTACAAAAAAGTAGGGTTTGGTAGTTTAAAGGTATATCCTATAAAACCTCAGGTTTTTATAGTACATCAAAACTTCCTAGAAAGATCGACAGTCCCAAACCCTACACACTACGTAAGGGTTTTATAGTACCATCAGGGTCAAGTTTTAGGGTGTAGGATTTGTAGGGTTAGTGGGGCCTGGCGGGGGTTAGACGTTCAGGATGCAGGATTTGGGGCTGGGTTTTACTGCGTACCCATACGCCCCATAGTAGTTCCTTCTTGGGGTTCATATTTAGAATCCTATAAGGTAATCCCAAAAAGGAACTACTATGGGGCCTATGGGTAGGGTGTGATACTTGTGGTTTTGTGGTGGTCCTAGCGGGCTTTCGCCCAAGCAACGCATCCCAGGCTCCTCGAAGCTGACAGTTGGACCCAGCAGCAAACAAAAAGAGATCACGAATCTGCACAGTCCTTGCAGACTCTGGCAGTCCAGGGCTTCCGAGGCTTGATGGCTATAAGGCTTCAGAGTGCGAAGGTTTGGGTCTTAAAGTTTGTGGCTCACGGGCTTTCGGGTGTGAGGGGCAGTACTTTAATGACTTTAATGGTGATAGGGCATGTAGTGTTTTACCCATCATTGGACATCCACATGACCCAATCTGTTTCAAGCCCATTGTGAGGTCGATAGGGCTTCGGGTGGACGCAGCTCCCACAGATTCTCTACCGAAGTGCGGGGCGACACGGCAACAACAAAGGGGAGAAGCCAGTGCATAGAAACTCTAAGTAAGTCTAGAACTTCAAACAGATCCTCCAGTCCTTCTCCAAACAACCCGAAAGACTGCGTTCCAAACCCTCAACCCCTCTACTCTAATCACCACAGCCAAGATGTACGTCCGCCCGGCCCCCTTGTCATCTCCTCAGTAACCAAACCCTTGCTTTAGTCGAAGGTATTTAACTGCTGCTTTTCTGGGATTGTAGGGATAGGTTTCAGGGATTCGGTCCGGTTGCATACAGGCCTGCAGTCTATCACGGGTGCTGGCCTTGTTTAAACCTTCAAACCGGCTTCTGGGCTATCCTCTGCCCAAAGAGAAAGGCACCTTCCTGTCACTGGTAACGCAGTCTTGGCGCAACGCTGTCTGCTCGGCTCTCAGCGAATTTCTGGGTCGGGGTTTACCCAGGTCTGTAATAGCAAGCCCAAACTCAAACACTGCAACCCTAAACCCTAAAGCATCAGTCATTTACACACCAAACTCATAGACTTAGATACTTGCAGGCTTTAGGGTTCCGAGTTTCGGAGGCCTCGATGAATGAATCTCGCTTTGCATGTATTTATGCTCCAGTGACCCCCAAAGCCCTATTCTAGTTATTTTGGCCCCTGTAGTTGCTTTTCCGTAAGAGGATGGTGTGCAAGAAGGGGGAAGTAAAGCTATGGCTACAGAAGCTGTCCTTCACTTTGAGCAAGTGCCGACTGTTCAGGTACACTTCGGCAGGAACGGCGACAGCAATCTGCAGGGATCGCCCTGGCTGCAGGCCTGTGAGCAGCATGCGCTGTCGTCGTGGTCATGTGTTCGTTTGTGGCTGTTCTGTCTGTGTGCGTGTGCGTGCGGGGTGTGGGTGTGTGTGGGTGTGGCTGTGGCTGTGGCTGTGGCTGTGGCTGTGGCTCTGTGGCTGTGTGGCTGTGTGGCTGTGTGGCTGTGTGGCTGTGTGGCTGTGTGGCTGTGTNCAGGCTTCCTAATCGTCTGAGCATCCACATGCGTGCCTAACGAAAACAGTTCCTGTAACATGCAGGTTGGATCAAAAACGCTCCCGCGCGGGAGCGTGCATTGTGTGTGGTGTGTGTGTGTGTTGTGTATGTATGTGTCCATGTATGTAAGTATGCATGCATGTCTGCATGTATGTATGTATGTATGTATGTATGTATGTATAGGTATGTAGGTATGTGTGCGGGTGTGCGTGTGTGTGTGTGCGTGTGTGTGTGTGTGTGCGCGCGGGTGTGTGTGTGTGTGTGTGTGTGTGTGTTTGTTTGTTTGTTTGTGTGCGTAGGTGGACAGAGTCAGAAAACAGCACACCGCATATTCTCTCGCTGGAATGGAATGCGGCACATCAAAACAGCCATGTTGACAATACAACACACTCCCTCAATTGTAGCATGGCGGAAGGGCCCATCTGATGTTCATTTCATTGTTTACCACAGATCCGGAATACAGTAAACCCCATAAAGTTGGAAACCGGATTAAGGCCAAATAGTGCTGGGATTCCCTATACATTACTCTTAAGGATTGAGGCTACTGGGTTTCCAACTTTTGGGCTTCTACTGTACAGTCTCAGACTCCACTATAAACGCAAAAAAGCCAGAAACCTACAGGTCTTGATGCCACGGGGCAGAGCCGAAACTTGGCTGATGGTATGGCCGGGCACAGTCAGACTCTGATTGTAGGGTTTCTGCACGGGCCCGGTGCAGGACGACTTTGGTCCGGGGATCATGGGCTTGTCGGATGGCTGACGATAGCTGCAGGGTTTCGTCTTTAGGTAACGAAGGGATCGAATTATTTTTCATTGTACTTCTGAGGAAAGGTTTCCGTAGCGCCTGTTCCAGCATGTGGGGGAAAGAGCCCAAGGCCAATTTAGTTCAGCCTTGCGCAGAGTCTTACACATGCTGCGAACATGGTAGAAACCTTGTTGGCCCTAATGTGTAAAGATCGTGAGACGTCTCCCTTAACCTGACGTGCCCTTTCATGTGACGGCGTTTCCATAAATCTCGAGCCCCAAACCCCATGTCGCATGATCTGATACTAGTAGGAGGGTCATTGAAAGAGACCCAGAAAGGCAAATGAGGTGCCGGTTTTTGGAGTTTAGCTCTTGGGGTTTAAAAATTTGGGAGTAGGGCTCCAGGGCTTGGGGGCCAGGGATAGGGATTCAACGCATCGGGTCTTCCGTGTGCGCTGGTCGTGCAACTTCTATTGTGGCGGTAAGCCCGTGATGATGTAATCACTGCCAAGATTTTTTTGGAGTCAAAACTAGCTGAGGGATTTGGCAACAAGCTTTTGAACCCTAAAGCAATGCAGCCCTGAAAGGTAATTCCCAAGCTTAAACCATGAACCCTACGACACCAAGCTCTACGTTCTCAGAGCCACCGGGATGCTATAGATCCCATACAAGAACCCTTCAAGGAGCCAAAAACTCCGAAAGCCCTAAACCTTCAACTCCTGCGCCGGCTTAGTGTTTGTAGGGTTTAGGGTCTAGGATTTAGGGGTTAGGGTTTAGGGGTTTAGGGTTTAGGGCTTCTAGTGTTTAGGGTTTTAGGGGTTTAGGGTTTAGGGCTTTTAGGGTTTAGGGTCTAGTCTAGAGCCTAGGATTCATTCTCTCCAACTGGCATCAGCTGGCCATCGAGACGCGGCAGGTACGACGACGATGAGGGACTCGGGTTGTCCAAAGTTGGATATTCCTTCTTTCGGGTTGTAACATACATATAAGACAGCGTGTTGTTCCCGGAGGTGTATATGGTGCCAATAAGGCCTGAGTAGGTTTCATAGATTTTAGATACAGGTTCCGTTTGGAACTACGAGAACTCCTTGTGCACATGGTGTATCTTGGGCTAGACACGGCCTTCTGCCGTGTTGCTTTTGGCATGAGCACGGACGAGCTTTGCAGTCCAGGGTCTAGAGCTCCGTGCCTGAAAGCTGCCAGGCTCCAGGCGTACTACAAGCGTCTTGATAATTAGAATAGGGTTTTGGGGGGCCCATTATACTAGAATTATAATAAGGAACCCCCCCAAAATAGTATGGGTAATTATCAAGGCCCCTATAATAGAAGCTCAGAGGGATTTCCCTTGGTCCAGATGCATCAGTCCTGTTGCAGGTGCGCGCCGACAAGCGAAGCCGGAAAGATGCTTGGGATGCAAAATCCCGAGTTCCCCGATCCCTAAACCCTAAACCTTGAACCCCTGAAAGCCAAGCCTACGACCCATCAAGCCGGGTGTGAGTGCTTGCCATCTCGGTGTTCTGCAGATTGGTGATGGTCTCTGGGGAGAAGTTGTGTTGTACTCTCCTTGTCAATGAACTAGCAGTCTTTGTTCATTTGGGTGGTTCGTGCTTCTGTGTTTGGGGTTCACGCAACAAGGGCCAGGCGGAAGCTTCTTTCCAGTCTTGACAAGGTTGGCTTGTTCCAGCGTCAATATGTCACAACGGCCCATGCCAGAAGAATCTCTGCTATAAACCATAAACTCATCACTCCTCATACGCCCAATACCCTTACCCTGAAACCCGAGACCCGCCAAACCCCACACCCGAAGGCCTTGACAACCAAATCCGAAAGATCCCTAAAGCCACCGCACCGCTAGATTTGAACGGTTTAGGGCTTATAGGGTTCCCTAAACCCTAAACCCCTGTGGTTTTTCCAACTTCTCGCTGATGAGTGAGCGCCGTTGCATTTAGGATGGGCTGCGGGGCTGAGAAATGTAGAGCTGGGACCGGTTAAGAGTTGGGGTTTGGGGTTTATCAGGTGTTGGATTTGGGATTTGGGCCTGGGCTGCTGCAGGATTCAGGCTTTAGCATGCGCAGCTGGGGATTCAGGAAATGGGCTTTAGAAAGGTGTGTGTCGTTTAGAACTGGGTTTTGGGAGTTGATTTCGAGCTTAGGATTTTGGCATTTCGGGTTCAGCGCATGGGCATTTGGCGACATCATGCTGGAGTCCTGGAGATTTGGAACGTAGCGCTGAAGGGCTTACGACGAAGAAGCAGGTCCTCAACACTAAACCTCCAGCATCAAATCTAACTACTCCACCGCCACCCTGAAACGATAGGACCTCCAAGACGAGAGCAATTACAAATCCCAGGCCGGCAAGGCCTTTGAACTCTCCCACACCCTACAATTTAGGGTTAAGTTACCCTACAATTTAGGGGTTAAGTTTCGGTGTAGGGATTGGGGGTTGGGGTTTCTAGGGCCAAGAACCTTCAGCAAAATACCCCCCTAATGGCAACCTGGTTCAGCCTTACCCCTGACCTTGCTAAGGAGGGCGTCCGCACCTTTTGCAAAGGCCACGGTTCAGGGTGGGTGGGGAAGCGCCCCGAAGACTCACGTCCGCTCATTCGTACAAAGTTCGCTATTTATGTAGGACTTCCCTGCTTTTGGCGGTTTACTATAGTGGCCTAAATAACTACCAATACTGTTTTGGGTGTTGTATAATGGGCCCCAAAACCCTATTCTAATTATCCAGGCCCTTACATTATATTCTTAGTAGCTGGGTGGATACACTTTACACTTTCTGGGATAATAGTACCCACTATAAAACTGAAAGTGTAAAGTTTGGGGGGCTTATGAACTCAGCAACTAGGATATGATGTCAAAATTGTGGTCCCTTCTGGGGTCCTTCATATAATACGGCACCTAATATTTAGTGTACCCAAAAAGGGACCATAAGTTTAACAACTACCCATATGGTGTAGGCTTCAGGAGGTGAGCCTTTTTCGGACTTCTCCCGAACGACCTGAGGAGAGCTGGAGCTCCCTTAAGCAAGGGACGGTTGGAGTCGTTTCAGCAAGAAACCCTACCCATAGGCCCCATAGTAGTTCCTTTGTGGGATTACCTTATAGGATTGAAAAATATCCCCCCAAAAAGGAACTGCTATGGGGCCTATGGGTAAACCCTAAACCGTGGCTTCTTGCATGGTGCTTGCCTGATCGTGTGGAAATAAGCCCAGATTTAAGATTTAGATATTCAGCCTAGGCCAATTAATGAAACCCGAAAGAAGCCTCCCCGCGACGAAGAGAAAGTTCATGAAGCCTGAACGGATAGTAGTGTAGGAAAGCTTGCAGGGCCTTGAGGGTTTCGAGGTCCTCCAAAGGAGCCATTGTAGAGGCTATCTCCAACAAGAGCTTGAGATGGACCAGCAGTGATATTGGCAAGAAAGTATGTACACTGTGTGTGTATGTATATATATATATATATATGTGTGTGTGTGTGCGCATAAAGGTACATAGTACATGCATATGATGTCATATGGTATGGTATGACATGAAGCTGATCTAACCTGATATGATATGGCATGATATGATATGCTATGCAAACAGGATGATATGCATAGATACTACTGCGACAGCTGCTTTCCAACGGCCCTACATGAGAGCACTTCTCTCATGTTGATCCTGAGCCCTAAGCCAAATCCCTGGTTCGGGGTTACGGGCATCCATGGTTTCTGCCTTGAGCTGGAGACTTGGGCTTGTTGATGCGTTTGTGATGGGTTTGGGTGGGAACGGCCAATAATTCCAAGCAGAAATTCTGAAAAGCGCTGAACGGCCAATAATTCTAAGCAGAAATCCTGAGAAGTGTTGTAGGGCCCTTGAGCTTTGGGATTCGGGGTGTAGGGGTTTAGATTTTGCATAGAGCAAGTGGACCCTAAAAGGCTTGGTGGTTCATATCCCATACCCTAAGGGTCCATGTGCCCAGATAGTATATACTTTGGGCCCAATGTACATATATAGGGACGACTTTAAGGCAAAAGTATATACTATTAGGGTACATGGACCCGTAGGGATAGTAAAGGATGTAGAGCCCCATTTTAGCTGTCATTCCGTTCATGGAGACGTCAACCCTAAATCCTAAACTCCTTAACCCCTATACCCTAAACTCCCTAAGCCTACACCCTAAACTCCCTAAACCCTACACCCTAAACTCCCTAAACCCCAAACTCCCCAAACCCTAAACCCGTCTAAACTCTAAAGCCTTTTTTTGCTATAGAGATAATAATTACCTATACTGTTTTGGTGGTTCCTTATTAGAGTTATAGTATAACATACCCCCAAACCCTATTCTAAATATTAAGGCCCCTCTAGTACACACCCATAATGCCCCTTTATAGTAATCCTTATAGACCCCTTCAGAAGGAACCCTTTAAAGGAACCCTATTCTAATTATTGAGGCCCCTATATTACCCCTTTATAGTAACCCTTGTAGGACACTTTTTAAGAACCCTTTAAAGGAACACCATTCTAAATATGAAGGCCCGTCTATCAAACCCCCATAATACCCCTTTATAGTAACCCTTATAGGACCACCCTTATAGACCCCTTTTAAGGAGCCCTTCATTCAAAGGAGCCCTATTCTAAACATTAAGGCCCCTATATTAAGCAGTACTGGAGGCCTCATGGGTTTCCTACAGACGAGCCATGACGAGCTCACTGTGGGGCTTTTGCTCCGGATGGTGTGGCAGTCGCCTGGGACTTAAGGGTTTTCGGGTTTAGGGTTTAGGGATGTTTAGGGTTCAGGGCTTAGGGTTCAGGGTTTAGGCTTTTTGGGCTGAGGGTTTATGGATGTTTAGGCTTCAGGGCTTAGGGTTCAGGGTTTAGGGTTTTTGGGTTTCGGGTTTAGGGATGTTGAGGGTTCAGGGTTTAGAGAATTTTGGGGTTCAGGGTTAGGGTTTAGGGTTTGGGGTCCTCGGGCCTCGAGCTTAGATTCTTTTCTCAAGCTTCGAGCCCTGGCCCTACCCAGAGGCTCCATAGTAGTTCCTTTTTGGGATTGCCTTATAGGATTCTAAATATGAACCCCAAAAAGGAACTACTATGGAGCCTCTGGGTAACCATAAAGAGCATTTTACCCCAAAGCCGTACTGTGCTTGCGGTTTGGTCGATTTTGGGCCTGCAGCGACTCGGGATTTGTTGAGGTGGTTCAGTGGCTGAACATGCGGTTTAGGGTTTAGGGTGAAAGTTGCTAATAACCTTAAACCCTAAACCCTAAACCCCTAAACCCTAAACCTTAAACCCTAACCTAAACCCTAAACCTTCAACCTGCAACCGGGAGTTGTAGGATCGTTCTGGTGATGCGGTTGGTACAGATATATCATGCTTGCTTCGCGAACGAGACGATGATACACACAAACGCAGGTCCGGAAGACCTTAAGCCGCAGATTCCTCGAGCGCGCCGCCATCGGAGTGGAGTTTAATTCAAGGTTTGGGGTTGAGAGAAGGTTTAGGGTTTAGGGTTTAGGGTTGAGGGTTTCTTTGCTGTTACTCAGCTGCTTAAGGCCTTGGACCGGATTCCCCCGCTGTTGCTGGAGTTTGTTATGCGGGCTAGGGTCTGTGTTAGGTTTAGGGTTTATACTATGCAGTTTAGGATTTTTTGGAGGGTTATGGATGTTGACAGTACTGCAATACTGCCGCACGAGCACAGTGTGCAGAGAGCATCTTAATAATCATGATGGCCATAAGAGTCCCAGGAGCTGCAGCTTCTGTAAAAAAAGCACCCCCAGAAACATCCGAAAGCAAAGCCAAACACTTCGTAAAACAGCGCTACAATCCATGCCAGGCTGAAGCTGCGCATTGAGCACTAGCCTTCGAGCCCAGAGCCGTTCCAAGAGTTATAAGTGGGGTCATAAGTAGGGTAACTATACTATTAGGGGACTTACAACCCTACTTATAACTACCCATGACACATGAACCTCCAAGTAAGTTTAAGTCTTCAGACCTATAGTCAAAGCCCTGCACGCCCCGAAACCTGAAACTCTCATGTTCCTGATTCTTAAACACCGCTTGAATTAAAGACACTTGAAGTCTCATGTTCCTGATTCTTAAAAGCCGCTTGAATTAAAGACACTTGAAGTCCAAGACTTCGACCCCAACCGCAACATGGTAAACTCCAAACAATACCCCACTGAAAATGTGTCGCAACACTGGAGGTGGCTTTGCTCTGCCACGTCCGGTCAGGTAAGGGAGATCGGTTCTCATTTTGTCCGAGCACTTATGACTTTGCCAGTAATTAAGTTAAGGCTCAGGATTGTGGCAGAAACTAGGATCGGACGTAGGATTTGTTATGATTTGTTCAGAGATACTGCTTCAAGTCAGACGCAACAAGCGAATTGTTCACATGTGTGCTCGTGTTGATTATCCTTTGTTATGTTGGAATTCTTCTGTAAATATCCTCAACCCCAGACATTAAAACGTCACTAAACCCTATCGTTCCTGCTGGGTTGTGCGAGTTGCTCCGTTGTTCATAGGCTACGCTGAGCTCAACCTTATCCCTTCTGCCTCATTGGCTATGTTGTAGAGGTGTGAACAGGGTTCTTCAAAAAGGGCCCTATAACGAGTTACTGTAACGGGTATTATGGGGCGTTTATTGGTTATGTTGTAGAGGTGTGAACAGTATAGTAGTATACCCCAAGACCCTATGCCAAACTGTTCAGGCCCCTATACTAGACTATACCAGGTCCTCAGCACGAGGTACCCGGCCTGTAAGAATTTTTACGGTATTGTCAGACATTTACTTGGATGCTCTTTTCAGATAAGAGTAAATAAGATGAGCCAGATGGGCTATGGGGGTTGTTATGAGGGGAATAGGAGATGCTACTGGGTCACGAGTGTGCCTGAAGAGCCTCTATGTAAATCCTTGGTCAGTTCAGGGTCAGCGGCGGCTTATGTTCAAGCGGAACAATAAGGTTTATGTTTATGTGGGAGCAGCTTGGTAGCCGGTGGATTCCAGCATGAAGTCGTTGTACGTGGTCGCGAGATTTCATGGCCAGGTTTTGCGATTTGCTCGCTTCTACACTGTTTCGTCCTGCAGCATTTCCGCGGCAGTGAGACAACCATTCAGGCACTTGGTCTTCTGCACAGCTTTCGCATCTCTTCAGTCTCAGCTGCTTCCGCCATCGATGCCAAGCATGCAGTGCTTCATCATCCATGGCCCTGCCTGAACCCAAAATCCGGAAACTCAAGGCCTCAGGACCACCGAATACCTTCCTCCCATCACCCCAAAGCCCGGCGTCAAATCCGACTAGTCGCGCGCACAGCATGAAAGCAGCGCCGCTTTCGTAGGCACCATGTCACGAGAAGCTTGGCACAAGCGAAGAGTGGGCCCATCGGGCTCTCCCGGAAAGGCACATCGGTCGGTAAACTCAGAGGGCAAGTGGTGGATAAGAAATGTCAGAAAGGAGGTCGGTGGACCCCAGAAAAGCTGTAGGAGAAGCCCGGGACGGCGGCAGAGAAGAGAGCAAGGCCATGAGAGCCCTAGAAGAGGGAAATCCGACGATGCATGGAGAGACTCTGGCAACAGCTGGGCTTCCGATCATTCTGGATGGAACGAGAACTGTTCTGGATGGAACGAGAACTGTTCTGGCTGGGACGAAGACTGTTCTGGCTGGGACGAGAACTGCGCTGAGCACGTCTGTAAATACTTTTCGAATGGCTCCTGGGACAGCTCCTGTTACTCCTCCCACGACTGGATGGTAGACGACCGAATACCATCGAAGCCTTCTGGTATCCGCTTCCGCCTGGACCAGGACACTGCACAGGTGGGGGGATGTGACGAAAGCAGGGTTCCGTGTGAGCTGCTTCCGCTGGAGCATCGAGGTCATGCTTCCGGCTCGACGATGTCGGATACGTCACAAAACCAAGCACTTTGATGTCACCGGGAGAAAAACGGGGCGCATGAATCCCCAGACTCCGCAGGCATACATAAAGAGCCCCTTTCCGTACAATAACAGTGACAGAAGGTCTCGCAAGCTACCCTGTAGGTGTTGTGTGGACCTTCCTGGGCATGCCCCGACACGCGGACGGGCACCGGACCGATGAGACCACGGATCGTCGGAAATTTGAAGGAACCGGGGCTGAAAGAGTAAGCCGTTGATTTTTTTGCGGTTGACTGCACAGGTTTTGCTACAGTTAGGGGGCGTTCTGTAGTCTTCTGCCAAGGTGCTGTAGGGTTCTATACGGATCCTTACTGCGACAGTAAAAAGTTGTCAGTTGGAAGAACAAATTCCTCATTACCAGACTCATGATGAATCAAAGTCAAACATGTTCCTGCACACGGACCCAGAGACTTAGCTTTGGTTAGTAGGGAATGGAGGAATGGGGTACAATTATAACTACTATTGCTACCATTCTTCCATTCCTTAGTAACCAAAGGTAGGTAAACCCGACACCCTAAAACCCAAAACCCTAAAACCGAAACCCAAAACCCTAACACCCAAAATCCTAAACCCTGAAGGGGACCCGGGGGTTGAGGTTCAAGGATGAACTGAGCTCCAGATCCCCAAAGCTCTTATCCCGAATCCAAGACACAAGCCTATACCCCAAACCCCTAAACCCTAAACCCCTAACCCCTGAACCCCTAAATCCCCCTAAATCCTGCAAAAACTGCCACAACTCGGCCCTCCAGCGCAAAGGTCACCAGAAATCTGCCATGAACTCTCAAGCCGTAAGCCCCCAACACCACACCCTAAACCACCCAAACGCTGAAACCTCCAAGCAAAATCCTCAATGACGCTTCAACCTCCTTAAGCCCTAAACCCCGAAGCCCTAAACCCTGAACCATAACCTTATTCTCCTTAAGGCTATCATCTTCCTCCAATCTCAGGAACTGGGTGGCGGTGACGATGACTGCTGGGACCCGCAGGGAGGCCTTGACCTCTGGTGGGAAGGAAACCAGGTTCTTCATTGGGAAAGTTTTGGGTTTAGGGTTTAGGGTAGACTTTTGGGTTGTTGGTTACTTTGGGGTTTGGGTTTGGGGTTGTAGTTTTGTGTTGAGTTGTGTGTGTGTGTGTGTTTTTCGTTTTTTGGCTCCTATTCAAACAGATAAAAGCCAAAATGTGTATTTTCAGTGGGTTGTTGACGTGGTTCTGAATGTTTCCTGAAGTTTTAGGGTTGAGGGGCTTAGGCTTAGGGGTTTAGGAATTGACGATTAAAGGATTATGCCGCCTTAAACTCTTGGTGTTAGGGTTTTTTTACATGTGCGGCTTCGGCTTCAGGAATAGTCTAAGGTTTCAGGTTTTGGACATTCCTAAGAAGTGGTAAGTTTCGTGGATTTTGCATCATCATCGGGAGGGGTGAGTTCCAAAGTTGAGGATGTGCGCTTTAGAGTGTAGGAATCGAGGGAAGACAACAATTTCAGGACAGAGCTGGCTTGGTTCCGAGGTTGCCTTGTTTGGGTTTGAAGGGCTTGGGTGTTCGGGTCTGCACGCACGTGTTTACTTTTTAGGTTCAGGTCCTACAGGGCTGAGTAAGGGCTTCGCGCTTCTAGGAGTGAAGGTTGAACGAACGGTCGTAATTTCCCTTTGGCACATCGGCACCCAGGAGATTGCTGGACCTCCACAGCCGCTGCTTCTGCTTTGGATCAGGGTTTGGAGTGTCAGGATGAGGTTCTTGCCGGGTTTTGCGTTCGTTTCTTGGTGTTTCAAGGTATGCCCATTCTACATCGAAGCATGGCTGTGCAAGAGAGAACCCCAAAGTCAGAATCAATCGAATGCAGGACGGACATGGGCTTTCGTGCGAACTTCGCCACACAGAAAGAATGCAGGCTGATAAGTAGATGGGAGTTTCCGAAAATAGGGGACCCTAATATAGTACCCTAAATAGTAGGACCCTTATTATAAGGACCCCAAAATAATGCACCCCTATTTTCGGAAACTACCAGATTTTGAGGCTCGAGGCTCGGAAAAAGACAGCAGGCCACCGCAGAACGGCTAGTAACTAGTATCTTAAGCACAGCACAAGCTACCTATACCCTAAGCCCCTAACTCGGACCTCGGCAGACTAGAATCAAGCAAACCCTGAACCTTAAACCCTAAAACTCTTCAACCTTCTACCCTGGAACCCATAGCGCAAAGCCGAAACCCAAAGCCCCGAAGCCTAAGCCCCACATAAACCCTAAACCCCAAACCCCCACCCCNCCCCCAATCCCCCCCCTTCTGCCCTAGCTCCTCCTCCTTTCAGCCTTCTACCCGAGGTCATCTCCCTGGACCCGGATGTGGATGTGGAGTTTTGCGTGGTTCGCCTGGACCAGGGTGAGAGCCATCCTGGCCTCATGCAGCCCTGGGAGAGAGTGGAGATGCATGATGCTCCTCGGAGAGGCTATGGAGGTTTTGGGGGTTTGGGCCTCGCAGTACCGAGATTTTGCCAAATCCAGAGGGTATGAAGTTTACCGAAGCCCCCTAGAACTTTATCAAGCCCCATAAAGGCTGGTCGAAACTGACAAAACCTTGCAAGACAAGCCCTGAGCCCCGAACCTCAACCTAAAGCCCAGAGCCCAAAGCCCTAAAGGCTCGCCACCTTGCCCTAAACCTTTGTAGTAATCTTCATGTGTATATACATGTATATATATATATATGCATTGCGGCGTCCTGGCGGAGTGTGGCAAACGACCTGAAAACGCATCCGCATTGCGAAGAGGCATTCGTCAAAAAAAGGCCTAATAGCGCAGACGCATTCCGAAGACGCATTGGGTGAAGACGCATTGGAGGCCGCAGACGCCTTGGGAGGCGCAGACGCATCGTGAAGACGCATTGGATGGGGCAGATGCATTGCGAAGACGTATTGGGTAGCGCAGGCGCATTGCGAAGACACATTGGCTAAGCGGAGACGCATTGCGAAGACACATTGAATAGGCGAAGACGAATTGCGAAGACGCATTGGGGTATAGCGAAAACGGCTTCATGAGACACATTGCGAGGCTACGGTCCAGGTAGGCGCAGACGTATTGCGAAGCCACTTTCACGACAGAACGGCCACTAGCATAATGCGAGGGCAGCGTCACATGCATGACTCGCCTGACAGTTTACTGAGCATGGGTTCCGCAAGAGATCTAATGCTAAAATCAGCGGCTCTCCATCAGTCCAAGGCTCCATCCTGGGTGATCCAGTTGAATGAGAGTTCGGATCATGAGTGATGTGCGCCCAACCGTCCATTGGTTGTGTGGCCGACAGTGTCGACAGGACCAAAGCAACCCACTCCCCAACTCCATCTCCATACGTGCTCCTTCTTCAGGGGAGGAGCATGTATGGAAATGGCATGGAATGACTCACTCTGTATCTTCGACAGAAGTACCGTAGGTGTCCTCATTAGATCAGCGGCGCCCCTGCCAGTCCAAGACTTAATCCCGGAGTTCAAGGTTTGCAACATGTGAGAGTCCTGATTAAAAAGTCAGGGGCGCTCCATCAGTGCAAGGCCGTGTCCTCAGACCTCAGAAGTCAAGATTTAAGAGTTCTGTTGGTAAAATCAGGGGCGCACCATCAGTGGAAGGCTTTATATCAATTGGAGTTCAAGATCTATAAGAGTTCTGGTTTAAACATCAGGGGCGCCCCATCAGTCCAAGGCCCTATCCTCAGAGTTCAAGATGTATAAGAGTTCTGATTTGAAAATCAAGAGCGCTGCATCAGTCCAAGGCCTTATCCTCGGAGTTCAAGATCTATAAGAGTTCTGATTTAAAAATCAGGGGTGCTCCATCACTCCAAGGCCCTTAAGAGCTCTGGTTTCGATATCAGCGGAGCCCAATCAGTCCCTGGGAGTTCAAGGCTTGTAAAAGTTCTGATTTAAAAATCAGGGGTGCCCATCAGTCCAAGGCCCCACCTTCGGAGTTCAAGATGATTCAAAACCAGGGGCGCCCAGCGGTCCAAGGCCCTTGTCTCGGAGTTGAACATCTATATAAGGTTTTCTGATTTGAAAATCAGGGGCGCCCCATCAGTCCAAGGCCCCACCCGGGGGTGTTCAAGATCTGTAAAAGTTCTGATTTAAAAATCAGGGGAGCTCCATCAGTCCAAGGCCTTATCAGCCTTATCCTTGGAGTTCAAGATCTATAAGGAAAGAGTTTTGATTCAAAAATCAGGGCCGCCCCATCACGTCAAGGCTTGTTTCTCGGAGTTCAAGATCTTTACTGGTTCTGACATAAGAATCAGGGGCGCGCCATCAGTCCAAGGCCTTATCCTCGGAGTTCAATGTATATATACATATATATATTATATATATATATGAGTTCTGATTTAGAAATCAGGGGCACGCCATCAGTGCACGCCCCCTCTCGGGGTTCAGGATCCACAACAGTTCGGATTTAAAGATCACGGGCGCTCCATCAGTCCGGTTCAAGACCTGTAGCTGTAAAGGTTCTGACTTACAAATTAGGGGCGTTCCATCAGTCCAAGGCCGCACCCTCGGAGATCAAGATCTGTAAGGGTTCTTTTTTACACAGCAGGGGCACGCCATCAGTTCAAGGCCTTATCCTCAGAGTTCAATAGAGTTGCACAATTCCAGCCCCAATCGGCGCAATCCGCGCAGTTTGTCGCAATTAGCGCTTTCCAGCACATGTTCAGCTACGGCCACTATAGCACGCACGAAAGAGCTTATACAGCATCTGCAGCCACAAACCGCCGCTCGGGGACATGCTTTAAGTTGAATTCGGACAAATGGATCACGGCTTCGAGGACTCCAGGCTGTCAGAGTTGAGCCTTTGTAAGACAATCCTAAATCCTAAACTGCAAGCCTGCTACTGGTAGCTTCCGGGGTTTAGCCATGGCTCCTGACCCCAGGATTGAGGGATGCTGCACCCCTGCGTGTGCATCAGGATCAGCGCCTGCGCTCTGGCATCAGATCCAGGGGCCTCGGGTATAATGTGGTTTCACAATCCGGCGTCGCGGCCCAATTCGGCGTCACCACCTAATGCCCTGTCACCAATCCGGCGTCACCACCTAATGCAGCGTCAGCAATTCGGCGTCACCACCTATTTAATGTGGCTTCAGCAGTTCGACGTCACCACCCAATGCGGCTTCACAATTCCTCGTCGCCACCCAATTTGGCGTCAGGAAACAATTCGGCGTCACGACCCAATTCGGCGTCAGGGGACGATTTGGCGTCAGACGACGTGGCGTCACAATTCTGCGTCACCTTATAGAGCAATGCGGCTGCAGGAATTCGGATTCGGCGTCAAGTCGTTTGCCACGCTCCCCCATGCGGCCGCCCTCTATATATGTGTATACAGGTATGTATATATTATGTATAATATATATATATATATATATATAGAAATATGTATATATGTATATATGTATATATGTGTATATGTGTATACGTGTATATATGTATATATGTATATATGTATATATGTATATATGTATATATGTATATATGTATATATGTATATATGTATACATGTAGATATGTATACATGTAGATATGTAGATATGTAGATATGTAGATATGTAGACATGTATGTATGTATGTATGTATGTGTGTGTGTATGTGTGTATGTGTGTATGTGTATATGTGTATATGTGTATATGTGTATATGTGTATATGTGTCTATGTGTCTATGTGTCTATGTGTATATGTATATATGTACATATGTACATATGTATATATGTATATATGTATATATGTATATATGTATTCATGTATATATAGATACTAATTTTCATAGTAATCCTGACAGCAATCCTTAAGGTAATCCTTAAGAGTACTTGATTGTTCCAGTAACCGTATACGCACCCTTGTAGCTGCAGTATTCCTCATAACAACCCTTGACAGCGGACCCTCAGCCCTACACCCCACAGTACCGTTAAACGGGACATCTATAGAACACTCGAGATCTTTTCTGAGGGGACCTTAGTACAGAACCCTATAGAAACCCGTTGAAAGGGGACTTTTTCGTAGAACCCTATAACAACCCCTTAAAAAGGACCTTCTTACAGAACCTTAGAGAAACCTTTCTCCGGGTACCCTATCATAGAACCCTACAGAAGCCCCAAGGGGAACCTATTATAGAACCCACGGATACTATAGCGTAGAAACCTATAGTACAGTAGTAAGTAGCCCTGTAAAAGGCCTGTACAACCCTGTAAAAGGGGACCACCCAAGGCTCGTCACTTCACCTGGGGGCCGAAGCTCAAACTCCGGAGCCCCCAAGCCGGTGAGGTGGCGGAGGCACTTCGGATACCAACTTAGCGTTTAGGGCTTAGGGATTCGGGCTTTGGGTTTAGAGCTTTGGGTTTGGGGCTTTGGGTTTCAGGCCTAGGGATTCGGGCTTAGGGTTTAGGGCTTAGGGTTTAGGGCTTAGGGATTAGGTTGAGGGTGTAGGGTTGAAGATTGAAGGCGTAGGGTTTAGGGAATGTTTAGGGATTAAGATTGAGGGTTTAGGGTTTAAAGAATAAGATTTAGGATTGTGCGCTCTGGGATTAGGATTTAATTTACGGAGCAAGTTTTAGTGTTTAGGGTTCAGGGATTAAGATTTAAAGTTTAGGGCAACGCAATGCGCAGAGTTTGCTTTGGGATGTTAAGTGCAAGGGCCTTTGTAGCTTTTCTTTCAATATGGGTATCTAGTATAACGCATACTCGATAGTCATTGCAGTATCACCTGCACCAAAGAGTGCTTTGTGCAAACAACCGGCTGATGTCTGTTAAGTACAAGCCTTTGCCTCTATAAGTCTTCCTGAGGGATCCTGCAAGGCAACTGTGACATCAACAGGTTTTAGCGAGCTCCAAAGAAAACCCATATACAACCCTATAAGCCCGTTGCCTGAGTAGCCGTTTGAAGACTATAATGCTCGCGTTATATGATTGTTGGAAGGACCCTTCAGGGTTATCACTGTATATCCTTTTCTGTATGAGGACCCATAGCAACGGTATCTACCGATTAGTACCTTAAACATACTCTAAACTCTTCTGCTACAAGGTGCTCAAAAAAGCCTAAACCCAAAACCCTGAATCATGTAGGTCTTCCTACGAGCCTCGAACTGTGATTGCCGCTCTGCATCCTGGGCTTCACCCCCGGTGTGGCTGCTTTGGCCTTGTTAGGGGGCCCTCCTCGGGCTTGGGGCGATGGGTTTAGTTAGGAGGCTTAAGTAATTACCAATACTGTTTGGGGATTCCTGAATTTCAGTATAAGAAAAACTCATTCTTAAGGGCTTCGGGCCTTAGCGTTCATAGAGCTGAGCTTTCTGATGCGTGGTAGCTGGTTGTCTTCTGTCTTCTGTGCGGTTTTTTTTCGGATTCATACCGACCGTAGGTTTGGATGCTGTTCTGAAAGTCTACAGGGATTGTAGGGTTAAGCCTTGTATGCCAAAATCTATCAACATATAATACCAAAGTATACGACAAAATGATAGAATATACGAGAAAGTATACTACAATGTACTTATCCACTAGACCCTGAAGTCTGGGTTTACGACACCCTCAAATTCTTTTCGCTGCACAGAACTCGATGCAGAGAAACGCTTCGACCCTATTCCCCCAAACCCTAAACCCCTAAACCTTAAACCCTAAACCCCTAAACCCTTAAACCCTAAACCCTCACCACTGAAAATCGGGAACCCTAAAGTTTAAATCCTGAACTGAGCTTTGAAACCCCGAATCCTAGACTCGTCATGAAACCTTTACATTCTGAAACCGAAACACTTGCATCTTATGAAAATCCCAACTAAGCCCGATACGGGGGTTCTATGGAACTTATCAAAATACAGGCTCAGAGACTAAAAACCGAAAGCCCTGCACAAAAGACACTGGAAACCCCCACCTGAACCTAGCTAAGCACAAAAATGCCGAGAACCCTAAACCTTGAACCCCCAAAAACACTGAGAACCCTAAGCCCTAACAGACATGAAGAACCCTAAACCCTAAGCCCCCAAAGACGTTGAAATCCGTAAACCCTAAAGTAAACCCCCAAAAGACCCTGAAGGCCATAAACCCTAAACCCCGAAAAGACCCTGAAATCCCTAAGCCCTAAACCCCCACAAGAGCCTGAGAACCCTCCAGGAACCCTAAACCCTAAACCTAAACCTTAAACCCCTAAGCCCTAAACCCTAAACCCCTAAACCCCAAAGCCTTAAACGCTAAACCCCGAAACCCCAAAGCCTTAAACCCTAAACCCTAGGCTCAGAAGCAGAGAAGAGCTCGTCGCTAGACCAGACCGGCCGCTCCTTAGCCTCGGACGAGCGAAGCTTTGGGAAGTATACAGAAAACCCTAGGGTTTAGGGTTTAGACGTTTAGGGTTTAGGGTTTGCTGGGATTCCTTATACATTGCTCTTAAGGATTGAGGCTATTGGGTTTCCAACTTTTGGGCTTCTACTGTAGGGGTCTAGGGAATCCAGAAGCGAATCACTTGTGGATCAACTATATAAGATATGAGGCCTTAGGTGTTTAGGGTTTAGGTTTCGGTTTTTAGGGTTTCGGCCCAGGGCTTACGGTCTAATTAGGGTCAGGGTTCACGTTTTGGGGTTTAGGGTTTATAGGGGTCTAGGGTTTATAGGAGTCTAAGGGTTTAGGTGAGCTCAGTGGTTGGGGGTTATCAGGTTCCAAGGGTGAACTAGGTTGAGTTGATCGGGATGTAGGGGTTCAGGGCTTAAGGGTCCGTCACTCTGGGAGGGTGCACCTAGAGAGCCCAATACCCCTTAATTAAGGAATATAGCTTAAATCATAATATGAAGCCCTATATATAGTTTAAGCCATATTCCTTAATTAAGGGGTACTGGGCTCTCTGGGCAGGAGTTTGGAATTCTGGATTTACTGGTTGTGGTGGTTGGATTCGAGAAGTTTGCAACGTAGACACCTGCCAAGCAAACCCTCACTCCCTTAACGATGATATAATCAGGCTCATGATGGTTTCTACGCCTCTAGAACATGCACGCTATCAGGTCCGTGAGGCAGGGGAATCACTAAACCCTGTACCGTCCGGGGGTCGTCCGGGGCTGTAGGTTGCCCTAGATTAGACAGGAGTTCCAGCGATAGGCCTGCTCTACGCACACTGACAATGAGGTCCCACCCTAGTTTTGAAAACCCCCCCCTCCGCAAAGAGGAACCCAATAAAACCCTCGAGCGACCGTGTGAAATTGTCATGCTGTTCTTGTTTACTAATCATACACTCCCAGAAAAAGCCTATCCTACGGTGTTCAGTACTACCAGCCTACCCCCTACAAAACTAGAAGCCCAATACACCTTACACCTAACCCTGAAATCTCTTGTGGAACCCTTATGGGACCCCTTCTAAGACGTTACAATGATGGAAGCCCTAATCCCTAGACCCTAAACCCCTATACCTATACCCTAAACCCTAAACTCTAAACCCCTATACCCTGAACCCTAAACCCTCAACCCCTCAACCCTAAACCCTAAACCCTAAATCCCCATGCCCGAAACGGTAAACCCTAAACCTAAGCTGGAGCACTAAACTCCAGAGGTTGCCTTGGTCCGACCAGCCGCCTGGTACCCAGCGCTGTTTCACCTTCGATGCCTCCAGCGGCACCACGCTGAAGTTCAGCTTGCGACATGGCAAGGTTGAATCTGGCAGTGAAGGGTTTCGGTTTGGGGTTTCAGGGATGGCTTTATTGGGTACAGTGTTCTAAGAGGGCTTTCGGGAGTCGTTCGGGGTGTGTGGGGGGGGATGTTTGGGTGAAGGGTTCTGGAAGGGCTTTAGAGATCAGGGAGGGGACATTATTTAGGGTTTGGGGTCATGAGGGTGTTTTGCAAGGGGCCAACCAGGGTGTTGCTTGCTAAACTTCATCACGCTCTTCTGGCAGGCAGGTCTGGTGAAGGGTTCCTTATGTCTACACGTCTACATGGCGTGTACATGCACACGTGCGTTTGCTTGTGCACAGAAGCAGAATAGCTGAGGACATAAAGGTGACATGCATTGCATGATTTTTCGCAGGTTGCTTAAAGGCTCAAGTGCCTACGTACACACATATGTATATGAATATAGATATGTACACATACGTGTATGACTTCAGATGCAGACATGCATGCACACAGCTGCTTGTCAAATAACTAATTTGGACTACGAGCCTTGCCACAGAGCCGTAGGCAGACGTATCAGTATCTAGATGCCTGGTTCGTACACCTAATGCTTTCTAACTGACTTGACAATCCACTTGGCATGTTCAATTCCCCCACTGCCGGCCTAAAGCGCGACATGCCGTTCTCTGAGCCAAGACTAGCACCAACCGCAGTTTTCATGGCGAGCCCTGGATCCCCTCTCCCTTTGCTTGGTAGGTTTGGGGTTTAGGGTAGAAGTCAAGTCGAAGGAGTCCTGGAAGATACAGCATATGAACAATCGAAATCGCCAATCTTTGATGAAAAAGCTGAAACTTCAGCATTCGCTACTAGACTGAGGCTTTCACCCAGCATGGGCAATCCTAAAGCCCTGTTCGGATCCGAATCTCCATGACCCTAGACCCCTCACGCCCTAAGCCATAAGCCCTTACATAAACCCTCTAGCCCAAAGATCTTTGAAACAGACGAGCATTGGGCCGGCCGAGGTACCTACCCACCGGGTACAAACATCAGCCGGGCGATGTGTACGATGACATGGAGGGGATGCTCGATTGCTCAACTCCTCATTTGGAGTGCAGGGTTTATTTTTAGGCCCTAAACCCTAGACCATAAACCTCTATGTAATAGGTTTTAGGATTTAGGGTTTAGGGCTGGGGAAGGCAGCATCCGAAACTAGAACCTTCTTGAAGGTTTGGGGTTCGTTGCCCAGGGCTGTTCCAAGCCTGCAAATCTAATCTTGGGAACCTAAACCGAGAACCCGTACTTGCCCCTGTGCAGCTAGAGCAATATAGAGGTCCGAGCAACTAACTGGCAGTCCCTGTATGCACCAAGAACCCTGTTGAATTTCTGCAGGCCCCTTTATCAAGCCCTATATGAAAACCCTATACCCAGACCCCCGGGAGGATCCAAAAAGTAGATCCCTTAAAAGGGGGTTCCTATAAAGTACCCTTAGTAGTATAGGGCCCCAAATTAGGGGATCTACTTTTTGGATCCTCCCGGGGGTCTGGGTAAAGGACCTTTTGCGTAGCCCTTAAAGGAACCTTGAAGTCTTAGAGCTCTCGGGTTTGAGGTCGGTCCTAGGTGCAGAGTCTCACTTTGGAGGAGTGGATTTGCAGAGCCCGACCTCCCAAAGTTCCTCATGCCTTGAATCACAGAGCAGAACCGGCATAATTTAACATAAGTTGAAAGCCATCCAGTATAAGATCAGATTATACAGGGCAAGGTCACACAAAAAGAATATGCATATATATATATACACATATCGCTAGATAATCTCATTTACCCGTTTCTATTGCTCAAAACCAGGAGGTATTAGCGCCTTGTTTGAGGGCCACATGGTTGCTGGGGGTGTTGCCGTTGCCCAAAGTGAACAGAAATATTCGATTATCCTTGCTGCTCCCTCTTGTTAAATGTCACCTGTCGCGTCTTATGTACCATGCCATGTTCCGTCTTCGTTCATGTGTTAGGCTGACCTGCATTGGGTGTCGGCGAGATGTGATGGTTCCTGAATTTGTGCCGCGACTGTTTTTAAACAAATTCAAGGATTTGGTGCTACGAGCGCATGGTCTCTTTGCTTCAAAAGATATATGAATATATAATATGTACACCTACGTATATGACCTACATATATATATATATATAGGTTGTGCTTGTCTATTTCGTCGTTGTTTGTTTGTTTGTTTGTTTGTTTGTTTGTTTGTGTGTTTGTTTGTTTGTGTGTTTGTTTGTTTGTTTGTTGTTGATTTGCTGGATTGTTCGTTCGTTTGTTTGTTTGTTTGGTTGTTTGGTTGTGTGTTTGTTTGCCTGCTTGCTTGCGTGTCTATGTGTGTGTGTGTTTGTTTGTTTGGTTGTTTGTTCGTTCGTTTGTTTGTTTGGTTGCTCGTTTGTTTGTGTGCTTGTATGTGTGTGCATATTATAACATATATCCTAAAGCTTACACAGTAGCGCACAACATGCAACAAATAGTGTAAATATCTCATAATGTCGTCTTGTACGACATATACATATATTCAGGTATTGTATATACATATACATACACATACATATACATACATGCATACATGCATGCACATGTGCACACGCACCTAGTATGGTAATTCAGATCGAGCTTCTAGAAAAGAACCCTTACAGAGCAATTCTAAATTCTATTTTTGATTCTATTTTAAAGCCATCATTCATCGTATCGTGGGTGTTGCAAGTGCTACTCGGGCCTGGGGGGTTCAGGGGCTCTTTTAGGCTCTGGGATTGAGGGGGTCTTTTAGGCTTTGCGGTTGAGTTTGTCTGTTTTGGGGTCCGGCGCTCAGGTTTCAGTTTTGTTCTCGTATTTCGATTTGTTTTTCCGAAACAGTTTTCAGCACAGGTGGCCATTGGTGGTCTTCTTGCACTCCATGCATGCTCCACGGTTGCAACATAATTAGTTCCACCGCTTCAGGAGAAAGCCATGTAGTTTGGGGTTCCAAGTTCAGGCTGTGTTCAGGCTGACTCAGCGGTTTGGGGTTGTTCACGGCTTTGGGTTTGGGCTAAGAGGAAAATTAGTAAAGGGCCCGACCTTCGTTACTGAATCTTCATGCTGCAGAGCTGACAGCAGAAGGACCCTAAACCCTCAAAAACCCTAAGCCCTAAAGCCCGAAACACTGAACCCCAAAGCCATAATTTACCAAACCTTCAAAAACTCAAAACCGGTATCTGACAGCTCCAAGTACCTACGACTTTAAGAGATGTACCCGGTAACATGAACTGCTTTGCATGTTAGGGCTTGAGCTGCAGGAAGACCCATGGGGCCCATATATATATATATAGAGAGAGAGAGAGAGATAGATAGACAGATAAATAGACAGATATCTGCATTTATGCATGTATACACACTATTTATATATATATATAAGCAGACATATATATATATGTATATACGTATAGCTTTGAGGGCTCTGTTTGGGTTGTTTGTCTAATGTGATTATAGGGGCTGGGGCTTTAGAGATGTGTAAGTATGTTGTGTTACATTTTGGAGTTGACGGCTCTAGCGGCTTTAGCGCTGAAAGGCTTAGTGTCTATATCTTACAGCTTAGTATGTAAATCCCGTCCATGTCGGGTCCGGAGCGACTCGAAAATCCGAGTTTCACGCTTCCCTACACCCCAAACTCTAAGACAGACTAAGCCCCATACCCCAAAGAACAAAGCAACAATGCCTAAACCAGCTGACACCCAAGCTGCCACATTTCAGGGCGGGGCTTTAGGTCCGGGCTTTAGGGTGTTCGGGTTATAGGGCTTAGGGGTCGAAGAGTATTCTGCCAGGGGAAGATTGAGGGCGACAACAATCTGCGCCTCGCCAGAAATTTCAATGTACAGGTTCAGCAACTCAGTAAGTCGGATGGGAAAGATCATAAGAACAAGTCGCAGTACGTCACTGATCACCATCACTGTCCCTCACCATTCTGCTAGTATTGCCGCCACAGCGCGGTTCGAAGCAGCACATCAACAGTTGCTACTTCGACGGCAGCTACGACTACCCAAAACGACGATGGGACGAGGACGAAATGGACGACGACGATGACGACGAAGGCGCCAACCACCATAGTGACCATTGCTATTGTGCCCCATGGCAGTAGGAGGTTGACTATATTCATAAGGCATGCTGACCATTGCTACGGTGCTCCATGGCTGTAGGAATTTGACTATATTCATAAGGCATGCCGAGCCGCCATCATCATCATCATCACCAGCATCATCACGGTAGGTTTTGGTTAGCAGTCGCAACTTCATAGTTGCATCGCGGTATTTACCTAAACGGATTGACGGTTGAAGGTGTGTCGTTCTCGCAGTTCTCTCAGTCTTCGGCTGTCGTGCATAACGGGGTTGCATGAGTGTCGTGGGAGAGAAATGTGAAGACTCACGTAGCACATTTTTGGGAGGCACTCGCAAACCTGCAAGGTATCCGTGGTATTACAACCAAGTTCTTCAGCATTGCACATGTAGGCATGGCCCGGGGCTTGCAGTAGGTCCCGAAACCCGAGATGCTGCACTGCCGTCTGCGGTCGTGGGTTTTTAGTGTTTCAATGGCTGTAAGGTTTGTGGAGGGAGTTGGGTTTGGGGCTTCCGGCTCAGCCAGGTTTGATGTTTAGATTCCCGAGGGTCGTCGGGTTCTGTTAGACCTCAAAACCTAAAGCGCTCAACCCGTAGCCTCTAAAGCTGAACATCGAAAACCCTTGTAATAAACCCTTAAAAACCCTAAATACGCTAAAAAACCCTTGTAATAAACCCCAAAAAACCCCAAAAGCCGTGAAGCCCCAGAAGCTCAGAAAACCCCAACTCCCCTGTACCCCAAAGCGCTTATACCCTGAACCCTAAACCCTAAACCCTGAACCCTAAGCCCTAAATCGTATACTACACCCCGAACTTGAATGAAGCCCGAGGTTCTTCGAGTCCGACACGGCCCTTCGCCTTCTCCAAGGCGCCTCAACGCAAAGCTTTGAGTTTGAGCATTTGGGTTTACGGATGTTTACGGTTGAGGGTTTAGAAGATTAGGTTTTAGGGTTGAGGGGTTTAGGTTTTAGGGTTGAGGGGTTTAGGTTTTAGGGTTTAGGGGCTAAGGTTTCAGGGTCTAGGGGTTTAGGGCTTAGCATGTGTAGTTGCAGGTCATCTTGTTTGGCTGCCAACAGCTTCGTGCACGACCAGTCAACCCCCTGAATCAGCCTGATTCCAGGATTTCGGGAAGGTTACAGTTATCTCGGCGACATACACAGACCCCCGTTAGCTGAAACCTAAGACCGCGGGGCATACTCGTACGCGGTTCAGGATTTCTGTCGCAATTGGAGTTTGGGGTGAATTAACCACGCGGTGGCTTGTGTTTAAGTTTAAGGACCCTAAACCCACCTTACACCGTGGTCGTGGGTCTTTGGCTGCATCCCAACAAGGAGTTTGAAATGGGACCGCAGGAGCTATATCTCGTGTTGTCATCAAACGATGTTCAGCTCCTGCAATATTACGCTGGCATGCGACATTAACCCCAAGCCCATGTTTGCTCATGCTTTTCTGTTACAAAGGACTTGGAGCACTTCAGACAGTGCCTTGCACATGATGCGAAACAAGGACACTTAATTTGCTACGTAGTGGCTTCCTTGCGCAAGTACCCCTAAGAGTGGCATCCGCATTTGTTGCGACTCGCCCGCTGACAAGTGCACCCTCTGCCGCGACCGTAGAAGTCGTCGAAGTCTTCCGCCTGTGAAACTACGGGGCATCGCAAATTCTAAACCCTGAAGCCCGACAGTATGTCGGGATAAGAATCTCACCCCCGCTAGACCACCCACAGGCGATGAACGCTGTCCGGCAACTCTCAAGCGAAAGCTCTTGGTCTGCAGTTGGAGAGACGAGGAGACAAAACATGAGATAGGGTCCTGAGTATCTAAATTACTGTCCTTATTATGGTTGTTGGCAGCAGGCTGTATACATATGTGCAATGCGTTTGAATGTGTAAATATGTATAGTGTATATTAATATGTATGCATGTATGTATGTATGTATATATTTATACACAGTGTGCTATCTATTTAAGTATACACACACATATATATATATATATACACATACACATGTATCTGTATGTGTATATAGAAGAAGCCAGAAAGTTGGAACATCATTCTCCTCATGCCCTTAAGGTAAATTATAAGGGATCCTAGCACGAATCCTCCTAAAACCATGTTCCAACTTTCTGGGGTTCACTATATATATATATATATATATATTATATATATATTATATGTATACAAACGTATGCGGACCCTCTCCGATAGTATGACTAGGCTATGTTTCCGTGCGTTGGTGCTGGTGGAACTAGAGTTAGAGAGAGAGAGAGAGAGAGAGAGAGAGACAGAGAGAGAGAGAGAGCGAGAGAGAGAATTGGTTAGATATGTATGTGTGTATGTATATGTGCACGCATATATGTATATACATATTCATATACATATACATGTACATGTACCTATACATGTACATATACATATACATTTACATACATACATACATACATACATGCATACATTCATTGGCCGTTTGCACCGAACCAGAACAACAGGGATTAGATCTACAGGGCTTGTTCGACAGGATCGGCAAATTTTGACAAATAAAGACAAATAAAGACAAATTAAAGACAAAT
>BGNK01004188.1:0-47211 GCA_003297005.1 Symbiodinium sp. clade A Y106
CAAATAAAGACAAAGTTTGCCAAATACGAACATAAATAAGGTTTTGGGCCCTTTACATATAAGCCCTGTTGATCTAATCCCTGTTGTTCTGGTTCGGCGCAAACGGTTAAGGATTAAATGTCTTAGCGCTGCACTCCCCGGCCTTGCATGCAAATCAATTAGCTGTACAAACTGCAGGAGCAACCTGCCAAAACACACCGCCAAGGCTAGACTGTGGTGCTGACCCCACGGAGTGGCTACTGTGTGCATGCGCAGCTCTCGCGGGAGGGCATGCGCAAGGCAATTGAAGAAGTATGTACTGCCTCTTGGAAAGCTCTCCTCCTGCAGAGATTGCCACTTGCCGATTCATTTCGCCTTCTTTCTCCGATGCCCGCCAAGGTGCGGGACGACCCCGCACGAACGTCCGAATGAATGAATGAATGAATGAATGAGAGAATGGGAAGGAAGGAAGGAATGTCGTTAATGAGGGTAGGAGTAGGAGTAGAGGTAGTGGTCGTCGTCGTAACTTACTGTAGTAGTCGCAGTAGTAGGGGTCGCAGGAGAAGTAGGAGGAGAGGACGAGGAGGAGCAGGAGGAGGCGGAGCGGTGGTAGTAGTAAAGAGCGCCGAGCGGAGTGCTATCAGGCATGGTCCGACAATGTCCGACAACAGGCCTGAATCAAAGCGCCGGCCACATCAACGCTGCCCTCGACCGAGGCATAGAGCAGTGGCGTTGCACCGTGTTCGTTCCTGAACGGCTGTGTCAAGTGGATAGCTACAAAGATCCAAGCATCACGATGTGCCACATCCAGCCTGGCGAAGATGTCGGCCCCATGAGCGATGAGTTGGAGAGCAGCCTTTCATGAGACAAGGTTATGACTCATGACTCATAGCCGGTTCGGTCATACTGCAAGATCAACAGGATCTGCCTCGGAATGCCCATACATGCAAGCCGCGAGCAAGGGAGTGTTGTCCCACATTCCAAGAACCTGTCCGACTCTCAGGAGTCCATGATATCTTCTTCCTGTGGGAGCCGTGCCTCCAAATTGCATTCTGGTGACTGTAGAAGATCGTCCAGTGACAGCAAGTCGTTTGCTTTTATGGCCTCAGCTCAACGACCGTATGCCTGCCATGCATGTGTACCACTCGACCGACGTTTTGCTGCGAGCCTTGATCAATGTCATGGGCTTTGCTCTTGGGATGGCCTGAAGAGCCCGTGTTCGAGAAAGGGCAGGCTGCTCGATTGTACGGAAGTTGAGAATGCCTGATTGGCAGTCTCGACATTCCCACTGGCAGGCTCGGGCCTCTCGTTCGAACCCCTGCGATACTTGCACTGGACCGGCACTGGAGATGGCCTGATTGCGGGCTCTGGGTTGCTCCGTGCTCCAACCTGGCCACATGCATATCCCAGCTTGCAAGCACCCGACTGACGAACAATAACGCAATAAACATATTGAGCATTTCGGCCTCCAGCGGTGCAGGGATTGGCCCATCCGGCCGTGCAGATGGTGATGGTGCACTTGGTGCATGTTCAGAGAGTCCAGACTTAGCGGATCTTAGTGATGCATACACGGTCCGATCCACAACTGCGATACAAGCGCAAGTCTCTGACGCGGTGTCTGAAGGAACCACAACTGCAGATGGATGCACCTCTCGGCCAGTTAACCGCAAGGTTCGTACACGATGCTAGCGTACCTTGGCCCCTGCACGACTTGTTGAGCAGCCCATACCATATGCTGCCTAGATCCGAGCCTTGTAGAGGTCTACTCTAGTTGTTTGCATATGCTGTCAAACTCGCTGACGGTCCTGTATGTGAATTGAACGCCCGGATGTTGGCTGCACTTGACAGTGGAATGTGCTGACCCCGCCGCAGCTCTCTTGTCTTCTGATTTTTAGACTTCCAAGAGCCCTACGGTCCAAACATACAGTCAGAGAGGAAAAGGCAAGCTTGATTCGCATGTACAATTACATGTAGCTTCTGGCTCTTGCCTTCTGGTTCGTAAATTCAGCAACACAGTCAAAACCGTCGCAACCGCAAACACCGCAACCAGCCGGCCAACACAACTCCCCAACCGCCGGGGAGTCACATTACCAGGTAGTTGGTTGTCGTCGTCGTCGTCGGCCTGGGGAGAAGTGCTGCAGTGCCAGGCCACAGGAATTACACCCCCGTAAGATGTTGCAAGAGTGCGCGCACGAGTTGGGGAGTGGGTCTTCGTTGGTCCGCTTATGTGGACTTTACAGATATATATATATATAATCACAGACGGCTTTGATCCCACCGATACAAGTCAACGACAAGTGATTCAAGTTCACACTCGGGCTGTCCGAGCTGGTGCCCACAGGTTTGCGTGCTTGCTTTCGATCGCTAGCTAGGGTTGGTTGACTGCCAGTGGCAATTCAACAAACAGCTCTGCAGTCTTTGATTTGATTCGCCAAGCAAGCGCAAGTGCACCCTTATTGCTAAGTGAGTGCTTTGCTGCACAACTCGTGGTTTGACTGGGGATGCACTACATGTCCTTACTATTTGCTGCTAGGCGTTACTGCTCAAAGAGGGGTTCTGTGGTTTCCAGTTTGCTGGTCCAGGCCCGACTTGATCAAGAGACCCCACGAGGCAGTGTTCTGCCCGCAAACCAAACAATCTTTGTCTAACGTTTCGCTGCTGCTTGATCAGCCGACGCGGTTGGCGAAGATACGGTGCGGAAGTGTATGCAATTCCTGCTCTTCCTACTTTGCTGTGTCGTGGTACACGTAGCAAGGCTGTTGTTTCACAATTTCCCGTGCTCAGAGCAGACGACCCAGCAGAGCGATAGAGTCGGAACCCAGTTGGCATCGAAGAGAGCGCCGACAACGAACCAGATCCCGCACGATACTGAGGAACAGTATCTCTACTCCGAATACAGTAACAGTCCAGGAGACGCTACGAGCCTTTGCATTAGCATTGTTAGAGGCCCATCATTCACAAAGCGAGCTGCCAAGGCTTGCCAAGCGTCAAATTGTGGCGCAAGCAGCCGGTGTAGACACAGTTACGCAGTATGGCAACAGCAGGGTTGCAACCATGGCATTGCAACGCATGCTGGCGACTCAACAAGGCCAAAGCCGAATGTTGTGGTACCTGACAGCATTGCTCGTATGGGGCGACGTATCCCCAGCAAAGTTATCAGCACAAGGATTGGACGGATGCGACATGGGAGCGGCCACCCAGTTCGCTCAGAATGCGGCAGAAACCCTGGTCACCACGAAGAGGTGCGGAACCGTCGGGCCCAGGTTCTTGGATGAATACAGCCCCTTGGAGAGGAGACAAGGGCAGTGGAAAGGGACCGGGCCAAAGCCGGGTACGGGTACCGGAAGTGAGCGATCTCACACAGCCGGTGGGCAAACCCAACATTGCATTGCCGAAGAGCGCAGCCCAAGCATCCAATACAGTAGCCACCGACGACAAGAAACTGATTGGAGCATTGATGGCACACCTGGCGGAGCAGGGAAATGTACCCGCCACTTTGCAGAGCATGATGTGCGCATACCGGGAAGGGAACGCACAGACCGAAGGAAAGTTACTGCATCAGCAGGTGGCGCGGCAGACGGAGGCAAGAACTGCATTACAAAAGCTTTCTGGGGATCGCCGTATGTTTCCGGATGCTTGGGCAGAGTATGTTGCCGGAGTTGCAGACATGTTCGCAGGCCGAGGAGTCCTGGCAGCAGGCTGGAATCCAACAGTTTATTGGCCAAAAACAGTGGTGTAACGGAGCCGGCCCCAGAATCAGCGGAACCCATGCAGGAAGACGATGCCGCAGTCAGCGAGGAGCCGAAAATTGAAAATGCCCGAAGAAAGATAAGGGAGGAGAAACTTCGGACAAGCCAACTAGAGCGGATTCAGGCATTGGACAAGGCCAAAGCGGCTGCAGAGGGTCAGAGAGCAGGCTCGCGCACGCCTCGGCGGCAGGGCAAGGGTGGAGCAAAGGACGAAGCATTGCTGGGAGTGCAGTCGCTCCCTCAACAGGCCGGCCATTGAGCCTTATGGGATATGGTCGGCGAGAGCCGGAATGGGCACATAGTGTCTGTGCTGAGGATACTTTCGTCAGTCACTGGCTTGCGGGATGGATTGGCCAAACATGGAGGCTGCACTTCAGACTGGAGGATACTCTGGGTCTGGAGTTTGGCTGTGCGGACCCCCGTTTGCGAGAGGCTGATTCGATGACAAATGATGCTTCATGGGATGTTTATGGTGCTCGGACTTCGGAGCTATGGCAAGATGACTCGTGGATAGATGAACAGACATCTTCAGAGTGTACAGAACTGGTGGGACTCCTCAAGCGCGAGAGGCTATGTTGCGCAGTTGCCTGAAGGGCAACGTGCATGGTAGGAAACCACACCGACATGTACAGTTTTGGACTTGTGTTACAGGTGCCGTCCCGAGCAATTTTGTACAGACCACGTCGCTTGACGAGCGTTGTGGTGGAGTTGTTGCTGCCACAGACACAAGCTCATGGCAGCCACAACGCGACGCAAGCGTGGCGGACTTAGGTGTGGCCGGATGCTGTTACGAGGGGCCCTCCGATATTGAAGGTCGGGGATTTGGGGCCGATTTTGCCGCAGGTTTGGATCGTCTGGATTGCGGGTATGCCGCTCGTTATGAGGAGTTTTTACCCCCAAAGTGGCAAGCAGAAGATGTTGCTGAGCAGTGCTATGCCCGCGCAGCACCCGTGATCTTGCAGCTTGATGAATTGGTTTGATTCCTTGTGCAGTTTTTAGAGAAACGCTGGGTCTTTTGAGGATTTACCCATGGAGCTGGACACTCTTGCTGAGCATTTCCGGCTTGAGGCTATGAGTCAGGATCTGCAGCACTTTTTGGCTGTATACACACTGCAACGAAAGATGCCGTGAGCCACATGCTGACTTGGAACAAAACAGATACATTCAGTGCACTGCGCTTGTATGTTGACGGTTCGTTCGAAACTTGCAGTGGAAAGGCAGGCTGGGCTGTTGTCGGGATTGGAGTTGTGGATTCGACTTGGCAATTCCTTGGGTACTTCGCTGATCAGGTGTATGCGAGGAGTCATATGAAATGGCTCGGCAACGACTGGCGCACGTTGCAGAACTGGCGGCCGTGACGTGTGCGCTTGTCATGATTGGTGTTGGAAGCTGTCCGACGTGTGAAATCGTGTACGATGCGACTTCGGCAACTACAAGTTCTACGATCAAGCTATTATTAAGGTTGTGCTGAGGTAGGAGAGACCCGGTTGTTTTTATTATTACACTGGGGCGGTACGGCGTTTATTTATGGTTAATTTAATTACTACAGTCATTATTATCTGGCAATATTTATTGTGGTTATTATTCCCTAGCTCTTATTATCAAAATGGTTGCATATTGTTCTTCATAGTTGGCCAAATATTTAACCATAGTTTCTCAAATAATTACTAGAGTTATTGTCGTGGACTGTGTTTGCTTCATTATTTTCTTTGTTTGCTACCTGCAATTAAACATCAGAAGTATTAAATGTAAGCAACTAGTCTTATTGTCTATGTAACTAATATAAAAATACTACTAATCCTGGTATATTCAATATAAGAATACTACCAGTTATATTATATTAATACAAATTAATATAAGATTACTACGAAACATAGTATATTAATACTATAATTATATTAATACTAATATTAGCCACAGCCGAGGGCGAAGTTCGACGAAGGGGGCGGGGGTTCGGCGAAGGGGGGTCGAAGGGTTTTGGGCTGCTCCCCCAGAGTGGTGCTTACGCTTGTTTTGCCTAGAATTATTGGCGAATGTGATTATAAGGTGGTTGGTCTGAATCTGGTTGTTTGCATATCCTGAGCAACGCAGCAACTTGACAGAATTATTGGCATGCAGACAGATCAGATCGTCAGATCCGCACTTCGATCTGCACGGCGGACGCATCATACAGAAGTACTGGGGCTGTCCGGTAGGGCCGCCCGCGTTGTGCGCTGTGCCAGAGGGGTCGAAGGGCCATCGCGTGAGAAGTTTTCCTCTTTACCGGGGTCTAGGCCTAGGCTTAAAAAAAGCAGAAGCCTAAGCCTAGGCCTAAGCCTCGCATGGAGAAGCCAAAGAAAGCTGAACACAAAAAGGAAAACAGAACGAACGAACTGTACGGTGAGGTGGGGTCCATGGGCCTGGGCTTAGGGAAGAGGCGGCCGGGCCGGGACTTCCCTCTAGAAAAGCCGTCTTAGCCGGCGCTTGCCGGCTTGCCTTAGGGCCTTAGGCTTTTCAGGCTGTGTGTCAAGAAGGTTAAAAGCGAAAGAAAGGAGACGGCGCAAACTCGAAAAGAACTTACACCTGGTACATGTAGTGACTTGCTAGCCAAAGAATCATGTTCAGTGGGCCGCTTCAAGGCACAGAGCACGTTTTCACTCCATGCACTGCTGGACATGTCTCTTCGGGTCGATTGCTGCTTGTCGCCACTTCACCGTGGGGAAAATCGCTCCACATCATGAAGGATGTTGCAGTTGCTCTCGGCCACATCACATTGCGAAGTTCACACTGAGATCAGCTTTGAGCCTCTATTCACTGAGTAGCCGCAGTAGCCCTGTTATTCTTGCAGCCATGCTTTCTCCATGACGACATCGTTCACCTGTGAAAGGCTGAAGGCATGGTGCACGATGCAGGTCAGACTGCCGGAACAAAATCGTTTATTGATTTCTGACTTCCGGCCCAGACGGTTCCTCGTCGGTGCTAAGCATTTGACCGGTGTGGAGTCTTCGCTGCGGCGGAGGCTGTCCACTCTTGCAAGAGGCAGTTCTTGCCATGATGTTCCACCTGCATGCATGAAGCTATCCTCCAAGAGTAGTCGTACCGTGCATGCCAGCAAGAGCAACAGAATTCAACGGAGGCGTCTCAATCTGAGCTGCGCGCAGGACCACGGGACCCAGGAATTGTGAAAGTGACTGATGCACCGATGCACCCTGCACATCCTGTCGGGCACTGGCAGCCGGAGCGCCCCTCGCAGCATTTGTACCAACAAGCAGGGAGTGGATCCTTATGCCAGCATGCTCACGAAGCTTCGCCACTGGCCGATTTTCCGCCGCGAAGTTTCCTGGGCGTAATACCGGCACAATTAATTGCAATGGTTGTCAGAGATCTCGGTCGGTTTCCATGTCTGTTGCTGCCGCTTTGGATGAAATCTTCGAGGTTTGGAGCAAAGCAACGGTCCGTAGGTCGGGAAGCCGGCCCGGCCGAGCTAAGAGGCGGCCCTCGGTGACCGTGGCCACCTCCAAGCGACAAAAACTCTGACTTCTGGGCTGCCGTCAGCTCGGGCGGTGCACTGCGCCTGCACTGCTGCGTCGCTTCCGAACTTGGCTTCCAATGCTTTGCGGGATGCCAGCACCCAAGTGATCGCCTGGCGGCAACAGTATCTGCTTGAGGAGACGTGTTGTCTAATGCCACCTGCACGAGGGCCAATGCAGAAGCGGCAAAGGGGTTCAGCTCGACACCAAATGTCACCGCAGCAGACACGGCTATCGTGGCTGCCTCGTTAGTTTTGGAGTGTTCACGCTATGCCAATGCTGTATTCGCGCATACTTGTTTGCATCAGATCACCCGATTCTTCGTCTGCACTATCACATGTCAATGTTGAAGAGCTCGTCCAGAAAGCACTCGAAGTTCTTGGAACTAGAACTTTAAGTTGTCAAGCAGCACAGCTGGAGTTAGAGAATACCGAGAATCTGGCAGTGGCCACCGGTAGCAGCGCGCTTTGTTGTTCGGCCTTTGGAAGTGGCACTGGGGGAACTTTTGAAGCGACTGCTCGGTTCCTGCAAGGTGCCCGTCGGCGCCTCGTTTGCCAAAGTATCTGTCAGGGCAAAGGTTATTCGCCTCCCCGCTATGAAAAGCTCCTGGCGCTTGTGAACATTCAGGCTTTGCGAAAGGTTGGGGTGATCTGCTCAAACCCAGTCCGCTCGGTAGAGTGCTCGTTCGGCCAAACACAGCATGGTAGCCACCTGACTCCCAAATCCAGAAATCAGGGCACAAACCGCTTCAAAATCACATCTTAAGCTACCCGTGAGGCTCGTGCTACGAAGCTGCTTGCAGCTGTTGATGCCACCGTCCTCTCCTCAAAGCTCCTGAGGCTTCATGTTTCAACACTGAAGCGGAAACCTCCAGCACCTGTGACAGATACACACACACACACACGCACGCACGCACTAGCGCACGCACGCACGCACGGCAGATCCTGCAAGACGGGTAAAATGCCAAAGCAATACCAGGCAGCGCTGCGAAAAGCTGCCACCTGAACTGGGGAGCGATGGGAGCGGCTACATCAAGTTCAAGTTCGTACTCGCCATTCGCTCCCAATTGGACACAAAATGTCGGTTGCTGCACTCAAGGCATCCAAGGCCCCAACATCCATGTGCCACGCAGCAGGTCAAACCACCCTGGCTTCAGAAGATGTCCCACGGCAAGCTTGTTTTTGCATGACACGGATATCCCTGTAAGCCTTTAAACAAACACCATCCTTGCGGATCATCTGCCAGTTGCAGCTACTCGGCATTGGGGTTATCTCACATCAGTCGGTGAGAATACACATCAGCGGGGAAATTACACATCAGAATTAGCTAAACACCATGTAGACGCTGGTTTCAGAAGCACGCAGCAGATGGGCCAGAGTGCCGGATTTGTTGTGGACGCTGTGGTATATAGTAGATTTGGAGGCATTTCACGGGATTTGGAGCTATTCAAAAGTCAGCTATCCTAAGGGCTTCTCAACAATGCACGGTTCACAATGCACTCTTTTCTTCCCCTCTAAGATGTATACATATGTATACATGGTCTACAATACACAAGCACGCAGTCGTGCGAAGATGGGCGCGAGCGCAAGCCTACTGAAACTGGCAGATGCGAGCGCGTGCTGTAGACGCCGAAGAATATGAAAGTGCAGATGCAGAGCTTGATAAGATGATGCATCGTCTATAATGCGTTCCCGAAGTAGCCGCCTTGCAGATGTGTAAAACACCCACGTGATACGAGATAGCCCCGGGGCCAAGTACGAATCCGAAGCCTTCTTCCGTGCTTTAGAAGTTCAACAGTTCAACACCGGGTTTTAGAACGAGGTACGAGTCGGGTGCTCTGCAACGCATGAGGGCTCAAATCCAGGAAACAGAAGCAGAATGAAAGCCACTTTCTGTTGACGACAATTGTCGTGAAAGTTCCAAACCGACGACGCAGCGACACGAAAGGAAACGTCCTCTGTGCTGGAAACCGCCGGGCTGGCGGCTCCCCTTTGGAAGCTGGCCGCGTGACACTGCTCCAGGCTGCAACGGTGAAAGCATCGACCTGGCGAATTGCACGCTTGACGCTTGCACCGTGCGGACCGGGATCAGAAACGCTTCTCTGCCTGGCGGCCGGCAGCTCCCGCTTCACTTGCGATGTCCAAAGCCAGACAGCCTCCACATGGTCACCGGTTCCCATGCGACGTGCCGGTGGGGTGGCAACAGCAACGAATGAAGGCATGTCATATGTGTGGTGCAACGATGACATGTGCTAAATTCGACCTGCGACAGAACTGTGCTAGGGTGGTGACCGCCCGGCACCGTGCCCAGAGCTCTGCAAAGGCCTATTGAAGGTACACCCTGGGACTTCTCAACAGGGCCTGCCCAACCCTTTAACAGGTCTGCAAATGCTTATGGCAGTAGCGTCACAAGCCCTGTCGACAGACGGTGTTATCTCGAACTCGCAGGTTACCCGTTTTGCTGCCACCCCGTCGGCGCTAAGTTCCAGGCTTTGGCAGGCAAGACGCTGGCAAGAGCAGCGCCCTGTCAACACATCTTGATGCATCTCCTAGGGCAGCGGAGCAGCGCAACATGCCCGACTGTAAGGCACCGGCTATATGTGTGCTCACCAAGAGGAGTCTCCAGCAATGCTGAGCGATTCCAAGCCATGGAAACCTGCAGGCACTTCTGTGTGATGAATCTGTAGCCTTCACTGCATAGATCTGCCACGGCCTTGCTGCGAGAGGCCAGTGCTTGACGGAGATGACCGACAAAACCTTGGCAAGTCGAATCATGTCTGCGGTCCACTGTCAACCCATTTGCAGCCTGTGAAGGTCTGAGGAATGTAACTTCCACCAGGTAGCACAGGTCGCAGCGGTGACTCCAGCCCAAGCGATCAGTCGAGATCGAAACTGCATGGCGGATGCTGACAGCTCCTGATACAAAGCCCTGTCTGCAACCACCTGGACCTAGCGGCAACGTGAATAATATGTCCTCCAGGATGCTGGTGGCCGCCTTGATGTCTGCGGCCTTTACCTGGGAAGTCGAAATGGAACAAGAAACTTCATATCCATGATCAAATGCACGGACGTCGATTCCGGGCTGCTTTGGCAGCAGATACACTTCGACGAGCCTCACTTTCGGAAGCCTTGGCAAAGCTCCAACAGCTAGTCAGGCAAAAGCATCAAACTGCTTCGATCTGGGTTGGCAGAGACTCCACCACACTCCCACACACAGTCTACAAGTGTGCAGGTGCATTCTGGGGGTGTAGCCGCAACGAATATAGTCAAGAGAGCACCAGACACAGGCAACACAACCTGTCTCGCAAAGCAAAGCCGCGACAAAATGGACCGCAACGAATAGCAGCACTCTGGAAAGCCTCACTGCTGGAGAACAGAACCCACGGCTGCAGCACTGAAGCCACAGCAACAAGGCCCACAACGGACAGGGTGCGAAACCAAGTCCTGGAGTTGAACCTTGGCAACATGCTTGGGTCTTGCACAGGTACTGATCTCCAGAAGGCCACGGCCTCGTTAATGTGCGAAACTCTTGGAGGTTGCGCTGGACACTTTGGACCGCCTGAGCCGAGCAAGCAAACATGCGCTTCGCTACGTCCAAAGCTCTGCAAATCGCTGCCTGCTCGGCTGGTGCTTGCTTGTAAGCCTCAGCCGGCCCTCGATCTTCCCAAAGATTTTTCAGCCTGGCGCTTGTGAAAGCAATGTGACATCAAGTTTTGGTAGCGGATGCCATGCTGGTCCTGGAAAATTGGCCAAAACATGCGAACTTTTGTCGCCGTGTTCTGCCATATGACAACGAAGATCTCACACGAAGTGCCATGAATCCCTGGCGCACGCAGATTCTTTTTCCACCTGCTCCCACAGCGGTGGCGTAAGTCTCCGTATCGATCGATCTTCTTTCGAAGTCGATTCGCAGTTCATCACTCCTTACAGGAGTGTGATTCGTCATTTCGGGCAGGACCGATTGTTTCCCAGTCGGTACTCTCGCAGACTGGAAGCAGAGGAAAATTTGTGAAATAACGAGGGAGAGGAGGGTGGGTGAAACGAAATTTCTCAAGCTTTCGAAGCTTGTACCAAAATGGCAACGGTACACAAACATGTTCGCAAGAATCGGCACAGCAGATCCACGAGTCGATTCGGTGTGAATGCGAGATCGAAGAGTTGTCATTTCGCACACACATGTGCTACAAGACAACGAAGATCTCACACGAAGTGCCATGAATCCCTGGCGCACGCAGACTCTTTTTCCACCTGCTCCCACAGCGGTGGCGTAAGTCTGCGTATCGATCGATCTTCTTTCGAAGTCGATTCGTAGTTCATCACTCCTTACAGGAGTGTGATTCGTCATTTCGGGGAGGACCGACTGTTTCCCATCGGTGGTGGTCGCGTCCTCCCATCGCAGGCGAACGCCACCCGCCTGAGGTACATGTGGTTCGATAGGCCTTACCGGCCGAGGTTGAGCAGACACCTATGAAGTCTGGTCACTTCTGGCATATCGGAAAAACCTACGGATGCGGCGAACGAAATGTCACCGATAATCTTGGCCGCTCGACTAGTTAATGCCTGTAGTGGTAGATCAACTTCACCCAGTGAACAGCTTCTTCGACGTGCTCGAAGCGACTGATCCCATCGGAGATATTCTCCTTGGTCGGAACCCGTTCGAGTCGGTGTGCGAGACTACGTCGGTTATGCCATGTCCAATGGGCTGCGATAAGACAGTTCAGCGGTTGGTGTTTACCGACTCCCTTGAGCAAGGCATGTCTCGAGGCCTCGTTGTCACAGCACTGGACATAGAAGGAGTCCAGCCAAGGCTCGAAGATCAGGGGTGCCAGGATCGCGACCCACGCTTCGAGGAGATATATGAACGCCTGGTCGGAGGAGAATAGTCTGGCTAAAACCGACGGCAGACGTCCTTGGAAGTATGCAGCTCGTTGCACATCACCGTGGTGGAAGCAAACTGCTGCCCAGCCATTCTCGATCTCCGCTGTCTTCTTCGAGTCCCAATTCGGGATGTCTTGGTCACCTGGCCTATACAAGGTGGATCCCAGCCTGAAGTATGCATCGGTGTATATGACGCTGTAAGTCGTCGTGGTTGGCGATCGTGGGATCGTAATGGGTTTACAATGAAGGATTATGACCTTGAGAGCCACCAGTGATGCCCTCGTCGGTTTATCGATGTTGTGTGTAAACGAGGTGGCTCTAGCATATAGTGCTTTTAGCGGAGCACGGCCAACCTTCGAGTCGGCCCGTGAGGAAGTTGCACTTTCCCGCCATCTTGCGGGCCTGTTCAGGCGAGATAGTGCCCATCTCGAGGTGTCTGTCGATCTGTTGGCACATCGATGTTACCCGTTTCGGACACGGTGTCAACACGAGGTTGTCGTCATCAGAGGAGATAATGACTCCTTGTATCCGATGTGCTGTGTCCGGTTGCTGTCGTTTGCTGGGTTTCATGGCGATCTGTAGGCACCCGTTGTACTTTTCGAAGGACTCGACACTGCTGTTCGCATACCGGCTGTCCTCCATGGAGCCGTAGTCATCGACGTAGTGCATCGCAGGTGATAGGATCATGGTGCGACTGCACGCGACCAAGATGTCGCCGAATCGATTGTATGACCAGACACTCGCCGCCCACCCAAACAGGAGGACGTTGTGGCTCCACAGCGTAGGGCCGTCCGGCGTGAGTAACAACACGCAGGCCTCGCGAGGATCTCGGAGTGGTAATTGACGGTACGCGCCATCATGATCGTGACCCCAGACTGACAATGGGCGTCGAGGGTCATCGCCGAGGAATTCGAGTCCAAGTGACACGAAGTGATCCGGCGTGTGGTGAAATGGTTGATCATGCATAGTACAAGTCGCGTTGTGTCCGCTTCGCCTCCAATCTTCTCCTCGTCGTAACTTCGTGTTGCCGTCACTGCCGGTCTGCTCGATGCTGAAGGCCATTGCGATGTAAGGGTCGGGGTGAGGTAGGGGCAGCAGGGTGCGACGATGACCTTTCGATGGGGTCACCGAAGGCACTGGCCGTCAATCCGGGGCTTGGTAAGGGCCGTTCATGCGGCCTGTTTCGACCTCAGCCAGGATCTCATCAAGCATCATTTCCCAGTGCTCGTCTACCGAGTTCTTCTCGAGCTTATCGGTGAAGTAAGTTCGATTCTTCTCGCGAAATTCGTCAATCGGCGTAGGCTCGAGGTACTTCTGATCCTGGCGTACATGCCAATTGATCCCCGGGGTTAGTTTGCCCATAAGTGGGAAACCTTCGGAGAGTTCACGGTAGATAAGCTCCGTCTGTGGATATTGTATCGATCGTAGTAGATGTATGAGCACTGGGATCTGTGTAACGGAGTCTTTGTGTCGNAAGTGGGAAACCTTCGGAGAGTTCACGGTAGATAAGCTCCGTCTGTGGATATTGTATCGATCGTAGTAGATGTATGAGCACTGGGATCTGTGTAACGGAGTCTTTGTGTCGGTAGGCTCTCTGTACATGTTCCGGGAGTGTGTTGAACCAAGGCATCGTAGGTTCCTCTATCTCGAACACAAGGTCCTGGATATCGGAGATCACAGCGTTCTGGAAGTCCTCGAGCGGGTGAAAGAGGTGTCGATGTTTGATGCACCATGACAGCGTCGGGTCTAAAGTTTTCGGAGACATATGGGTCTCTCGCGCGAGTGCCCAGTCGAGGTGTTCCGTCCAGGAGAACTGTGGCATGTAATCATGGCACGATCCGCGTGGAGGCGGTCCGAAAGGCACTCGATGTTGTAACCAGAAATTTGTAACGTGTTGTAGTGCCGAAGTCCGTGGAGTCATGGGGATCGTTGCATCGACAGTGCCCAAGAGGAGGAGGAACAAGATCCAAATCACAATCGTGGCACCGCCCAATGCCACGGATCGCCTGTTCTCGTTTCCGGCATCCAAAGTCGCGGTTGTTCTCGGAGGCCGACCGGTGCAGTAGACATCGATCCATCTGGCAAGGTGACCAGGAACTGACTCTCGTATTGCCATGGGGGATATCGTCTGCGGTCCTGTTCCCATCGATGCCAAGCTTCCATCGAAGTTGTCCGNATCTGGCAAGGTGACCAGGAACTGACTCTCGTATTGCCATGGGGGATATCGTCTGCGGTCCTGTTCCCATCGATGCCAAGCTTCCATCGAAGTTGTCCGAGAGCCAGTCTGTCGCGGCTCCGTCCTGCCTTGGTCGGAATTTAAGGAGCTGGTGTAGTGAGACAATGGAACAACTTCTTATCATTTTGTAGGCAATGAGGCAATGAGTAGCCTTCGGTGATGATTGGTTGTTGTAGCTCCGCTGCAAGGGGATTATGTAGCCTGTTCCAACCATCGTCGATGTTCCAGGTCAGTGGCCACGGAGTCAATCTCGGCAGCTTCTCGTCGATGTGCTTCCATGGTATCGTAGTCCACCAAAGGCGCTTGCGATGTATAAGCCCTGAATCAGATGCATCCACCACAATCGGGGAAATCGCGAGCGGTGTGGTCAGCTCAAGGAGGTTGTCGCGCACGGCCGGATGTGGAACGACATTCTCGAAGACTGTTTCAATGGGGATGTTCCGGAAGCGCTTTCGAAGTTGATGTTCGACCCCCAGCATATGTTTGAAGAGCCAACCGGATGTACCCTCGGTGCCCTTTGGGTTGTCGTGGATACTGGAGAAGTCTGGGCAGGGTGGTCCGGCTGCGATAACCATCACATATTGTTGTCCCTGAAGCTTTGCCTCGATGTGCTGTACTACGCATTCGATTTCAAACTCGGCGACGTCTCCCATGGGCACCGAAGAGAATGTCTGGGTCACGAACTGGATACACGCGGGATCGATCTCCCAAGATAGTGTGAGCAGCACGTTGTTGTTGATGCGTCGTAGAGCTTCCCAGGCAACGCCGATACCATCGAAGAAGGACAGATGTACGAGTGGAAGAGCGCCGACGAGTTCCTGACAGTGTAGTGACTCTGTCGCGTGGGTCTGTCATTCGATGGTCGGCTCCAGAATCCGAAGACCCTGGGCCGTGCTGTCCCTATTTCTTACCCCCTTTGTTCGGCTTGCCCTTCTTACCAGCTCCCTTAGATCCTTTATCGCCTTTGGAGTTCCAAGGGTTTCGAGGTGCTAAGGGTGGAGCAGGGTTGAATGGCGCTGAAGGTGTCGGTGTAGAAGGCGGGAAAGACTGTGTCGGTGTGGCTTGCCACGTTGTCGAGGTTGTTGTGGGCCAGGTGAATTGTTGTTGACCTTGCCACTGGATCGGGTTCTGTGGCCAGGGTCGCCATGTAGGTGATGAGGTAGTCCATGTCGAGGTACGATAACGTCGTCCCTGGCCTGGTGGTGACCAACCTTGTTGGTATCCCTTGCCCTTGCCTTTGTGGTACGATTCGGCTCCCTTAAAATGCCTGTGCGAGGGCGTTTCGTCAGCGGTTGTTGCATCATGTCCGTGACTCGCGTAATGTCTGACATGAGGTCCTCGGTGATCACCTGGAACGTCTCGTTGGCCCTCATTCTCATCGCAATGTCCCACGAGAAGTCTTCCAAGGCTCTTGACATTGGGAATACGTTGTGTGTGCTTACGAACAAGCTTGATGAACCAGTCGACGTACCGATTGACCACGGTCTCGGCGCCGTACTTGAGAAGAATCCAGGCCCATCGTTATAGCTTCGATGGCATCGATGAGCATCCACTGTCCTCGCACGTCCCAGTCTTCCTGGGCCTTCTCCGCGATGTTGCTGCGATCGTCAATGACCAACTTCTTCTCGGAGGCCTCGGAGGCATCCTTCTTTCGGTTCGTGTTGATCGTGTTGAAGCTGGTCCAAATCCGTTGTGAGAGAATTTCGCCCAAAGAAGTCGCAGTGTACAATTTCGAAGTGTGATGTTCGTGGTACATCCTAGCGAGGACTTTCTCGGCTCCCAGTAGGTTACGTTCAGGGAATTGTCGCTTCTCGCCATCGATGGTGATGTCGTTGTAGTCCTGGACGAGCTAGGTGTATACCCCTGCTGGCAAGGATTTCGGAACAGTGTCCCTATCGCTGGTAGATGTTGTGGTCGTCGGGGGTGGTGTCGATGTGGAAGGTGCTGCTGCAGACGTCATTGCCGATTGATAGGCGTGTCTAGCCGACTGTGTGAGCACCATCCATTGCGCTTTAAGGGCATCCTCGTCGGAGTTGTCTGCCAATTTGAACTCGGTGTCTCCGACCTGGACTCCAGCCTTCAGCTTGGCGATCAGGTCGTTGATCGCTGCGTTGTCGTGGAGGAGGTACTGGGACTTGATGCCAATCCTCCGGAGGTATCTGGCCGCCACATCGGTGTTTAAACCGACTCCGGCCAGGTCGGCTGCCACGTCGAGAGGGCTGGCCGCCATATCGAGGATCGGGGGCTTCGAACTGAGATGAACTTTCGGACACAGAAAGGACATGATCTAATACAGCAGAATGGTTGTGCAGTTCGGGCGGACTTTACTTTCGTCAACACCACTCAGGTTCGAGGTAGTGAGTGCAAGCTCCCGAAGTCTACACAATGATACATCGCCGAGGCGGAAATCATGTGTCACTCATCGTCGTCATCCGGCTGAGCCTCAGCGAAGTCTTGTGCTTCGCGCAACTTAAAGCACCGTTTACACTTGGGTCCAGCCGGTTCGCGGTATTCTCGTCGATGAGGCGCGAATCCGTACGGCCATCCGCAGATAGTATGCCAGTGGGCATTGTCGCAGGATGACTCGGAGACACCCGGCAAGTGTACGACCTTCGTCAACGAATTGACCACCCAGAACTTCGTTCGAAGTGTCTCGAGGTAGTGTTCCACCATCTCGCGGACCTGTTCAGGCTTGGTCAGCTCGTCAGGTCGGTGAAACTCATCGCCTCGGTGAAGCGGGGCTTCTTGAACACACACCTTGATGGCGTCGCTGCCCCACCGGCCTATCAGTTGCACGGTGTCCAAAGGAAAGCCCCTTCGTGTCAGCATCTGTGCATCAGAGACCCGGCACACGTGCTCGCAGAATCGGTCGAAGAGGATGCCGTTTGGTCCTTCACGGGTCATCGATGTTCCTGTGGCTGCGATCACTGACCGAAATATCTCGATCGTCTCGTGGTGTTGAAGTGGTTGCCCATCGGCTCCCGGGGGTGGGCCGTCTCGTGGACATCCCAGTGCAGTCAGGCGGTCAATAATGTCGTTGCAAAGCATGGTATGGACAAAGCTTCGGTGTCTTCGAGCAGCAGCATGGGTGTGAGCGGGTCACACAAAGGCCAACGATGTCCGTCTTAGTGCAGGGCAACGTGATGTACGCCGTTCGCCCAGAGTGAGTGACTTCTGTCCACGCCTGGCCGAACATCACCGCGGCGGCCTCGATGCCTCGGAGGAGCCACCAACAACAGATGAGGACCATGTCGATTCGATGTTGTAGCCGGCGTGCCCACGCATGTGGTCCATCGAAGTCATCGGAGTCCTGTGTGGTGGCGGTAATCGAGCGATGTCCTCGACAAAGAGGGAGTCCTTTAACTTGGAGGGCCCTCGACCTCTTTCGACGGCTCTTTCGACCTGCGTCATCTTGAGCAGGACCTCGGGGGGAACCGCGGTTTTCGTCTCAGCGATGTGCTCCTGTCGGGCCTGGCAGAAGGTTTGCTTCGCCGACTTGTAGCCTCCCGCCCGGAGACTAGCACCAATCGCTGACACGAGTCGTACTGACAACGGCAGCGGGTCGAGGTCCCATGCTTCGGCCAGGGTCGTCCAAAGTTTCCACCTGGAGTCTCGGGACCTTTGTGTGGTAACCGCATAGGTATTAGCCGAGAGTGTATCGAGGGACTCTGATCGGTGTTCGGGCTTGGCGGCCTGCAAGGCTCTGGCCAAGGAACAAGAAGCCGATCGAGGTCCGGCCTGTTTTCAACCAGCTCCACGAAAACTGTTTCCGAAGTTCCTCGGAGTCTTTCGAGGTAATTATGTCCCTAGCCGCCAAAGCCGGGGCATCGGCGAAGGACATCGTTGATACGAGGGGTCGAATGCCCAGTCAAACACTCTCGAAGTCTTTAAGGGGCCACTAACGTGGTCCTGGGCCATCGGGCGGCATCAGTGCTTCGTCCAAGGGTCCTTACCGGACCGATTGGCCATTGGTCGGAGGATGCATTACAAATGGAGCCTGACCGGCGAGTCGGGTGCAATCACAGGATGGGGCACGCTCTTTTCTTCCGAACCGCTTGCGAAGTTCGGGTGACCGTCCAACCGTCGTACATCGCCGAGGCGGAAACGACGGTCTTGGATCGGTGAAATGGGTGATTCGAGGCCGAGACGACCCGAACAGTCCTCTACCGAAGTCTGATCCCCAGTCGCACATCGCCGAGGCGGAAACGACATACGGGAAAGACGGGAAGAGATCGCGTAGATCTCGGCCACTCGCTGAGACGTCCAGGCCAAATAATCGACGACTCGATGCCGTCGTGGATCGCCGATCAGTCGCGGTATACTCGCATCGCCGAGGCGGAAGAGCAACCGGACGATTTCGACGTCAAATGCCCTCGCCGTTCACTCCGTCTGCGCGAAGGCATCTCGGCGTTTCCCCCGGATGAGGTTGAGCGTGTCCATGTCGACGTCTGCGAAGGAGTAATCGCCCATCTGGAATTGGGCAAGTCGCAGCCGTGTGTACGAAAGGGTCATGAACCGAAGAAAGTCATCCTGGGACATGATGACCGTCTCGTCCTCATCGTACTCATTTTTTCCGAGTGGTACATCGGGGGGTCCGCCTGGAACGCGGCCATGGTATAGGTCTCGAAGTTCTCCCGGGTGTTGCGGGTCTCCTCGAAGGGCTTGTCGGGGTGAGCCAAGGTGGGCAGCAAGTCGGGGCGGTACTTCTTGCTTGTAGTGGAGTTCTGGTTGAAGATTTCTTGCATGTTCATCGGGGTCCACGATGTAGCTTCGAAGTACGGGAGCTTCTGATGCTTCATCTGCTCGTCTCGGAGTGCCCCGACGAGCTTGGACTGGATGTCCTTCGTCCCGAAGTCTCGGCGCAGCCCGGCCATGATCTGCTTCAGTTTGCCCACCAAAGCATCGTCGTCTTTCTTCTCCCATTGCCATTCCATCAGGAAGAGCAGGTAGTCGCCGCTGTCGGAGGTGAGCCGTTGTCCGGTGGGCATCGTGGTTCCGAGATCCGTGACCGTGACTCCCTCGCCGTTGATGGCATGACCATCTGCTTCTTGTGATCGTCCAACCGAGCGAGGTCCGCAACGAAGATATCGGTGAGTCGGAGGATCCTGGCCCGAACTTCTCGGCGAATGTGGGCTCGAGACTGCCCCGGTCGCTCCTTCTCGATGTCATCGCACATCTGTTTCCAGGAGGCACTTCGTTGACTGGCGAGTTCCTGTCGAAGTCGCTTGCGGAATACGTTGACCTTCTGGCAAAGCTGACACCAGTCGACGATACCTATCGAAGCTGTGGTCATGCCGTTTTTCCGAAGAAACGTCGGCTTCCGGACCCATCTCCATGGGCACTTCGTGGTGTCCCAGAAGTTATCGAAGTACACCTTAGCGAAGTAGGTGTGGTCGGACTGGATTGCGATGTGTCAGCCGGGCGGCTTCTTCTCGTGGTCATCATCGCGATCGTAGAGGTCGCTCCGGTCGAGCTGCTCGTGGCGCCGGTCCCCCAAATGGCCCCGCTCGCCGATCTTGGCCGGGGAGAGGTTCGAGCAATCGGACTACCAGACGTAATCGTCGTTGGCACAAGTGGCGCGCTGGTAGCAACACCGGTAGTGTACGTTGCACCAATCGTCGACCCCATCGGGGTTAATCGAGAGCATGTAGTAGATCGGGAAGAGCTTGCCACAGAAGGTACAATCGAGGGAGCTGCCGTGGATATTATCGGAGTAGTCGGCGGCGTTGAAGAATTGGAGGTAATGCTCCACCCGCTCGATCGTCCGCCGGTGTTCATCGTCGACGACCGAAGTCCCGTCGCGACCCAGGAGAGTCATCGGCAAGCCATCCTCATCGACGTCTTCCCCGGTGAGCTGTTGTCGCCAAATCACGGCGAGCTCTGCATCGGAGGAGTTGGGGAAGTGTCGTCGAAGTCGCCCGATGCCGGTCCGCTCGGCGGCTCGCTTGAAGGCCATGATCTCGAGGATTCCCTGGGTCGAAGCATCTTCGTAGAGTCGTCGCTGTTGCTTCTTAGCTCTGCCTTCTTCGGAGTTGGGGTCGACGCCCTCGATGTACTGGGCCAGGGGCATGACGCCGACGATCCTCCTCGGTGAACTGTTCGATCGGGTCAGCCGGGCTGGTCCTAGAGGTCTCGGGGAGCTGCTCGATGGGATCAACATCCATCGGCGACTGACGGTGGGAGGCCATCTCGTCGGGGATCGAGGTAGAATCGAAGTGTTCGGGCGAGGGAGTTCGAGTAATTCGCAGCTGCAGAAGCCACATGGTCTAAGGAGAAAGCAGGCCCCGGTACCCGCTAGCAGAGCCTAATGCAAGACTAAAGCGCAACTCCAACAAAGGAATCGACCAGAGTGTCATCAGACGCGGTCGAGAAGTTACAAAGTTGTCACACCTGAAAAGCTACCGAACGGGCCCGGGACACATCGCCGAGGCGGAAGTCCCGAGATCCCGGGTGCTTCAAAAGGCACGCGGGCCGCCGTGATCGCCCTCTAGGGCATCGCCGAAGTGGAACCGAAGTAGTGGGGCTCAGGAGGGCTCGTGGTGCGGTATCAGACGTCGGGGCTCACACCGGAAATCGAAGGACGAAAGCCGGGGGCTCAGCGACCACGATGCCGTGCATCTCCGAATGCTGGCAAAATTGAGTCCGCATCGACGCAGGCATCATATTGGAGACACAGGCCAATATCGCCAAGGCTTGTTCCCGTAGGAGTGCGGTGATGGGCCCCCCGGCTCACAAAGCCGTTGAGGTCGTAAGCCATGCGGCACCATCGACGTAGTCTTTCCAGCTTCGCCTCGATGCTGGTCCTGGTGCGGTGTAAGTCGGCGAGTGATGCAGCGACGTGGTGCCAGATCATGGAGTAGGTCAAGGTGGCCCTCGGGTCGGTGAAGTTGTTCGGCGCACCGAGGAACGAAACTCGCTCGTACAAGACATCCTGTTGCGGGGTGTGCACGGGGAGATCGAGGTAGAGACCGGAGTTCGTGAGGTGGCTCCCGAGAGTGGGGCATCGTAGCACCTGTTCGAGGTACAACACACCATCATACGTAATCTCCCAAAGGGCGTATGGATGGTTGCCCGGAGGTAGCATAGCCACGTTGTTGCCCTCAACCGGGTTCATAGCTTGCAGTGTCGGCGCCAAAATTGGGAACCAATCGTAGTGGCTCATCGTCTGGAATCCGAACACCGGGGGCTCAAAGTACGACGGGTTGCTCCGGAACTCGTCGAGGGAGGTGCGACCCTTCGAGACGTTCGTCGCTTCTGGCCACATCACTCTAAAGCTCTCGAGGGCTGATTGTGGTGTAATCGGTTGTTGCACACCTCGAGGTACACTGGAGTATGGTCCTGACGTCTGTGGAGAGGTCATCGAAGTAGCCACCGGGGCGATCGGTCCCGCGCCCTGTCTTGGGTGGATGCTAGGCAGGTCCACTGCCGGGTTGAGGTCGAGGTGGATCGCGGGCTGCTTCGGCCTGGGTTGCTCGACGAGCCCCACTGAGGTGGCAACCCGCGAAACTCCGGATTGACCCATTCCGAGTCCCAAGCCCCCGAGTGTTCGAGGGGGTCAAACTGTCCGGCAGTGGTAGGCGGCGGGGTCGGGGTAGTAGTCGCCGGCGTCGGTGTAGTCGAAGGTGTCACCGTCGGGATCGGCTCATCGTCGAACCATGGGTCATATAGGAGCTAGCGGGCACAGACTGTGCCGGTGTGCTCGGCGTCCCACGTCGCGTCTCCCCGGTCGGCTCTGCATCAACATCGATGATATCGAGCCACCGTGAGGCCGGCGAAGGCTCGCGAATATGTCGCCGGTGGCTCTGGAGGCGGCAGAGTCGTTGTCGAAGCCCGACCCGCTCCATCGCCGGGGCGGAAGGCGGGCCGGGCTCCTGCGCCGAAGCTCGGGGCAGCCGAAGCATCCGAGTCGGTATCGGTGTTGAGCTGAAAGAAGGGCCGCCGATGTGTGGATGCACCCGAAGATGCCGGTGGGAGACTCGATGTTGTAGGTGGGAACAGCCCCGACCGTCGAGGTGTATGAACCCTGTCCGTCCAGGACACTGGACCTCTCGAGGAGGATCGCCTCGAGGATACATGCCTCGGTGACCGCCTCGCTGTGTCGCACCACCCTGACTGGCCAGCTCCTCACGTAGGGCAGCCGCGTCCGGTGAAGCGTTCCAGGCCTCGTAGTCGTAATACCGAGTGAAGTTGGTCCCGAAGCGCCACTTCCGGATCTGAGTCCGTCGGTAGCCGGCCATAGATCGCGTGATCCGCTCCCTGGCCTGTTCGCAGACTCACCTGCAGAATGACACCGCCTGCCTGGGAGCTATAAGCATAAGGCGGTTCGCCTCCTCGAAGTTGATTCTGAACTCGAAGTGCTTGACGGAGAGCCTGATCGAAGGTGAACCCATGCTGATTCCAGCAGTAGGTGTTGAGATCGCAGCAGCCTTGAAACCACTTATGGCAGATGATGTTCGGAACCGTCCACTGCTCGTCGAGAAAGTCGGGGTGTAGGTGAGGGCAGTTGTTCGTGTTGCAATTCTTGGACTCGAAGAATCGAGGACACACAGTTCGTCGAAGATCTCGGACTGGTAGTCTGGCCTCGGACTGAACTTTCTCAGGATAGACCTCGAGCATCGAAGTTGGAACCGGAGCCGAAATGAATCGACGGTACCTTCGCACAGGAAAGGAAACCAAGAAGAATCGCGTGTCCTCGCCATGGCTCGCGAAGTCACCTAATCCAACTCGATGACCGACGAGGTAGGGGCCTTAAGTCTCCCGTCGAAGGTCCGCTTTCGAGCTGGAGAAGCGGCGGGCGGGGCAATTCGATATCGAAGTCCTCGCGAAACAGGTCTTCCAAGTGTTGAGTATGTAGTTCGGTCTCGAAGGCTAACAAAGCGGCGTCTGTCTCCGCAGGCAAAGGCTGATGATCACTCGAAGGGTAAACCGACGAAACGACACGATCGAAGTCGACACTAAGAGGCTCAGCACTCTCGTCCCTGTCGGAGATGTGGAGGTACAGGAAGGCCTCGAGGTTCGTCGGCTTCAAGATCGTAGTGGCGCCCCCGTGTGGCACCGAGCCACTTGGTCGAGGATCTTGGCGATCTGTCGAGACTGTCGCTTCTGTCAAGCACCCCAACTGACGGTCTCGGGCTTTTCGACGTGCAAATCTTCGAAGACCTGCTCGCGGCCGAAATCGGCGAGAGCCTCCTTCAGACTGTCCACACCAGACAGAGAAGCCGCAGGTCTCGAAGTACTGGACGCCGAAGGCGGACTATGGCCCGAGGATAAATCGGGGGATGAAACGAAATTTCTCAAGCTTTCGAAGCTTATAGCAAAATGGCAACGGTACACAAACGTGTCCGCAAGAATCGACACAGCAGATCCACGAGTCGATTCGGTGTGAATGCGAGATCGAAGAGTTGTCATTTCGAACACACATGTGCTACAAATCAAACCTTCCGACTGCCATGTTTTCGCCACGTCCGACGATGCAAGACATGAATGTCGGCAGGAGGTGCGGAAAGTCTCCTTGAGACTCTGTTCCCATCGCTCTGTCAACGGTCATTGTGCTAAGGGAAGCTGAGACGACCAAACAGTTGCACATCGCATGCATCTGTGCCCTGAAAACAATACGCTGCGCAAAGCTTGCGAAGGCTGTTTCGGCTCGCCTGATAAAGCCTCGCCGGATTTTATTGTTCAAGTTGATGCCAGTCCAGATGCTGCTAGGATCCAGCGTCCACCTTCTGAGTGTCGGCGGCATGGCATGGCAGGCATGGTTTGATGGAGAACCAACTTTCCTGCAAATTGATGCCTGGCCTGGACGCCGGCAATTCTTTCAAGAGAATGCGGCTGCTTTGGCCCGAGAGACGTCGCAGCCTCGCCCATGGCTCTGCCTCGTGACAATCGATACAAGTTCACATTTCACTGGGCTTCGACAGGCCCGCAACCTTCATCAACTTCTGCATATCCATGAACTCCTGCGACAAGTAAGAGGGCCCGCTGTGCTCGGAAAATTCCCGGCATCTATCTACAAAAACTGCTTTCCACGCATGGTTCCTCCATCATCCTCCATTACTTGCAATGTCGGCTCGAGTGCGGCAGAGCAGAGTGCATAAAAGCAATAGTGAACAAAGGCTGTCTGATGCAAACACAGAGTTGCATCGGACGTGAAAGAGCGCCGGGATCGAGAGGCCGAGCCAACAAATGCTTGAAACGAACTGAAAACAGTTCGAGTTCGAGCAGCAAGTGAAAACTGTCGAGCTCCATCAGCATAGGGCGGACACGTGCTCACGGCATCGCATTTCCACAGTACGATGTTTCGAATGACGCGAAGGAAAATCGCGATAACTGAACGCATCAAATTAAATGAGCTCAGGAACTCTCAACATATGCGCCGTGACAGTCTCAGAAGCAATCGGTTGACAAACGAAGATGCTGACGAAAGGAGAACCCTTACGTTTGGTCAGGTTAGATTTGCTCTGTCCGACGATTCCTTGGTCCGGCTTCTGCTATCGGTTTATCTACATCGTCTCCAGACTTGAACACCATCACCACCCTACTCGTATGAAAATCTAATTTGCTACATAATGTCTTCCTCGTGTCCGTGCCCAATGGCTGCTTCCCCTTGTCGCTTGTCCTGCTCCAACTTCTCAGCAGCCGTTTGCGCCTGCCTGCATGAGCCGTTAGAAACACCACAATAGCTCACTCGCTTTACTTTTGCTGTGCAATGCTACATGAACCTGCCATCAGCTGAGCCTGTTCAGTTGAACTGAGCGTACAAGAACTACAGCACCCAGCGCAGGAAATAGCGCACACCTAGGCATAGCGGAGGTTGACTCCACGTCGACCCATACACTCCCAAACGCGGGACTCTGTTCAGGCAGCCGCGACATCCTACAATGGAGCCATGTTGGGAAATATAGTGCAACTCGACACGCGCCGTCGCTTGCAGCAGATGCTCGTACTGGGGAGACAGCACCCAGTAACAAGACGTGACTTTCGTGACGACTCTAATTCCAAAGGGGTGGTGGGTCCGAGCTTGTCAATGGCAACTGAAATCTTGCGTCCTTCCTGCTGCATGATGAGAGCTTGCAGTGCTTGTCGTCGGGAGAGACACCAAGCAGAATCACTGATCCGAGAAACGTCGAAGACCGGCAGCTCCAGGGGGCAATCGAAAAGATCATGGACACAAATCGCCAACAAAGAGCAATCTGACTTCCATTGGCAAGCTGCAGAGGCAAAGAGAATTCGACCAATGCAGTTGCAACCAGCGTCGCAACCTCGGTGACAGAAACAGATTGGCACTCTGTCGTGGTGAGTTGTCGTGAAGCGGGCCGAGATCCCCCTGAGCTCAGCTGCCACGGCCACAGAGGTGCGTGCCGGCAGCGCCCGGACCGAGAACTGGGCAAGCTGCGACCAGGCTTCGGCGGTAGCCACCGCACGGCTGGCCCTGGCGATGCTGCCTTCCGCAATGCTGTGGGCCGTGGGTCTCGTCATGCTCATGGCCTAAACTCCGAGCCTTCTGCATCGGCCAGGTAGGACAAGCTCTCGGCCATTGCTAACGCAATCTCCGCCGACAGTATGGCACAAGCAATTGTCACACTGCCAGCGGTGTCGCAAGGAAAAAACAAAGCACAAACTGTAGGCAAAAGCCACCATCTCCTGAGCAGGCGCACCACGTCGTGGCCACCGCACACATCATTCCAAGGTTGCTTTGGGGGGGGGGGGGGNGGGGGGGGGGGGGTTGTGCATGATCGAAGCTTTCTAGGCAGGTCGCTTAGCATGTGGGTACGTATCTATCGGGTCAGTCAGCCCCTTATCTCCACATTATCTTTTCTCTCGGAAGGGCTGTCGTTTCAGCAGAAGCTTAGAGTTGTGAAGTCGCCCAAGGATTCCCCGTGTCTTTCTGATATGGGATACTCTTACCAGATTCAGCATCGAATCCGAGAGTGTGTTCATTCAACCTAGGGATCTACAATATTTCTCGGCAACCTTATGATGCGAACATGTGCAAAAACAATCATGAAGTGCGGCTGCTTGAACAGTCACAGTGGCCGTTTCCAAAACGAGCGACGGGACCGCATCGGCTTGGCATCCACGCACCTCATACTTGCCGCTGCAAACCTCTCCACCTTGTGCCGCCGATGCATTGCTATGGAGCATGCTGCCATTGCCGGAATGACCATCGACAATGCCGTAAGTCTCAAGATATTGCCAGCGAACTCTACCGACAACACCGAAGCGGTTGTTGCAAGGGTTGCGATGGCCAAGTCGGTGGGGAAAGGTGCATACGCAAGTTGCGCTCGACCAAAGAAAAGCTCGGCCCGAGCCTCCCGAGTCAACAGAAATGCGCTCTGCCTTTTCGCAGTTGCAACCGCGCCTTTCCCTGCGGTTTCTTGCCAAGCCGTGCAGAGCCCAACAGTCCCAGTGGCCAACGGCAGGTACAATTCAGCTCCACTGCTTCCCAATAACCATGGTGAGGCCGTGCTCAGAGCAACAAGCGCAGCAGCCAGGGCGTTCTGTGTTTGCCCGCGTTGCCTCAGACTTCTCTCGATCTGCAATGCTTCGGCTTTCAGATCCCGCAAAATTGTCGTCAAATCGCTGAGAAATCCGTCATCAGACGGAGCATTGTCTGCAAGCGCTCCTCGACTGGATAAGATGTTGGTCACGCGGACGCTGCGAGACCGGGTTCCCGGCCTAGACAGCCCGTAGGACTGCGAAAGCATTCCAAGCTCGGCTGCCACTAAATGCACTTTTCGCCGCTGCTCGGCAGCGAGGCCTCGAAAGTCCTTCATGCAATTGGGATCGAGACTTCGAAGCTCGGCGCGCACAGTCTCTGTGAAGTCATCCAGTGAGAAATCCCGTTGCAGCTGCCGGAACTCACGCACTGTTGCAGACACGGTGTCTGCTCCATCCATGCTAACCGATGCTCCCGCGAAGATGCGCTGCGAAGCCTGATTTTCAAGCCACGCGGCATCTGCCTCAGCCCGAGACGTCAAGGAACTTGCAGTCGAACGGACAGTGCTGAGAACCTGAGACAGACGAGAACTCATGGTGCTTGGGTTTGGGGGCTTCACAAACTGAAATAGCACCATGCTACACTGGTTGCATTGGGGCACTGCTGGCCATAGCGACAGGGCCGACGATGCTCTGGAGAATTCAGCCGCCGTGGATGCAAAGCCAAGGCTCGTCGCACTAATGGCACTGTTTGCGCCCAGGATGGCCGAGTCTGCTTGGGCCTCCGAACTAACCAACACATCTCGCTTGCTGCGGGCTCACTGACTGCTTGCTGCTTGCACTCTTACAGGCCCTCATGCGACCTGTGCGAAGAATAGTTCGGAAAGGGCTGCTTGTCGAGACTGTGCTGCGACCCTGCGCTCAGCATCGGCGAAAAATTTCTCGGCAATAAGGAAGCCTGGAGCGACGGGAAAAGCGCAGCTCAGCTGCTATGATGACACACTTCTTTTACTCCGGGTGCCGGGCTAAATGCTGCCTGCGCGGCGGCACTGGCAGAGACGATAACTGCCAGCTCATCCGAGGGGATCCCTGTTAACGTTGCTGCCGGAAATCCGGTCTCGAACCTTGCGTGACACGAACACCACAAAACACCACCAACGCCGAGTCATTCGGGGCAAGACCAAGCATGCGCCAGGGAGCCAGGTGAGTGGAAGAAAGCATGCCATGAAGCTCAGAATGCCCAGTGCTGCTCGCGCCCTCCTGCCGACCTGGGAAGCACATGTTCATCGCCCTGTGTGCAGCAGGACACTTCGCTTGCGTTTGCGGTGTGCGAGAGTTGTTTGACATGTGCCTTGCCCGAACGCCCGCATGTTGCAACCGTTGACTGTTGCACTTGCTCTAGTTTCGAGCTGGATGCTTTCTTGGGCTAGAGCTCATGACATGGTGACAGGTGCCCGCACTTTACAGATATGATGCCCGTCCAACATGAATTTCTGGCACCTCTGCCGTAAAATCATCCTGCGACAAATTCCACCTGCGGGCCACGCCATCTCTCAATCATCCTGAAGACTGACGGTCGATGCGACGATGCTAGAGCGTTGGATGTCAAACAATAGTGTAGTGAAGGTGTCTCCACCCTCACTGGCGTCCGACACATGCACACGCGGACACATACAAACAAGCAAAGCTCAATAATCGTACATACATACACATGCATACGGAATAAACATACATCCATCCATACATACTTACATACATACATGCATGTGCACATACAGATTTTCATACATATGGAGTACATAGAACATGCGGATAGACACATACATACATACATACATACATACATGTATGCATACAGACAGACAGACAAGCAAACAGACCGACCGACATATCCATGTACATATGTTTGTATACATACGTACGTACATGTACATTCGTTTGTACATGCACATATACATACATACATCACATGCTCGCACGCAGAGGCATACTGTAGTATTGTTTGTCGGGCGAGTTCGGGTCATCGGAGTCGGGCCAAAGCCAAACATTGCACATCGCATCTGTAACGCATAAGTCGAATGAGTCACGGATGGCGCTGGCAAAGACTACATGAGTAATCATAGAATCACAGAAGAGGCGATCATCCTCTTACAATTATTGCTGCATTGATCAAAATCCCGTATACCGTAAATGGCAATCACAACGTTGAAAGTAGACAAGGCAACAGTAACAGACAACGAGAAGAACATCTCATTGGCACACAGCCTCCCAGAACATGTCCGCAAACCGTTGCAGTAACTGCCACAACATCTGCGGTCACTCTCTATGTGCTCGTAAGATGGGACAGCCGTCTGTGCAGAACTTCCTTCAAGATCACAAGTACAAACCAACACCTGATACGCGAAGCATTTATGATATTTACGGCGTGGTGATCTGTGATGATCTTACAAACGTTGCAGGTGCTCCATTAAGCCCCCCCAACCACCACTCCATCTCGAAGCAGTAGCTTCGGTTCCATGGCTCTGGATTGAGAGCCATGCCCAGTGAGAACTGAACTGAACTCTTCGTGCACATGGCATCCTGAATGAAGTGTTCCCTGCCACCTTTCCAGTGGTTCCCGACGAACACCCACACAAGCCGCGGATATGGCATTCAATATGCTGCTATCCTCGTTGCAGCACCTGGCTCGCTTGATGTTGATAGCTTGAGGTTTACGGTGAAGTTGCAACGCATCTGGCGTCAGCACTTACACTGCGACTACAAATTCTTCCAGGGGTAAGGTTTCCCCCTTGATCTTGGATGTTAGAACAGCGCCAAACCTTCGATCTGAAAGCTGCTTGAACATATGGGGGCCTCCACGTCGTCATCTTCGATTTCTATCGGCTCTCCATCCACCTCGTCTCCCTCCTACAACTCACGACCCGCTAACTTCTGAAAAGATGCCGGCGCAGTCAGCATAGTTGTCCTGCTGCAGATTGCGTAGTTGAGGTCGAAGCTTCGATATCACCAACCTCGACGGTCGACCGCACGATCACACAATCTCAGCTGCTCAGAAAAAGTGCACCACACCACGCCCTCTGTGAAGGGGGCAAGGCTTGGTCGTTCGTCGCCATGGCCCCAAGAACCTTGGGATACGGCAGGTTTGGCCAAGCCATGCAGCCATGCCATGCCGCGTAATGCACCTGACCAACGCGCCAACATACTGGATTTGCCCGTTGCAGCAGGTAGCTGATGCGAACGCAAAAAAAATGTCCAGAAGGGCTGCGAATCCTCGGAAGCTAGCACTCACCTTGATTCACTGAATGATCTGGCTCAGCGAAGCTAGGCTTCGAGCCGTCCGTTCTGGTGTTCCACCCGGAGCCCACAGTGAAGGCAGTTGCTTTGTTTGCTGGATCCTCCTCGAAGATTTTCAATGTCACCTCATGAGGACGGCTGTATCCGAGGTTGGAACCTATGTTGAAGCTGCTTCTCGGCGTCTCGGTCTCTGTGAAGATCTTTAGCTGTCCGTTTTAGGCCCCGTGCGCACACTGCAGCAAAGATCGCAGTACAGCCGGCACCGAACGGAAGAAGTGCTTTGGATGCTTCTGCTGTCGCCAGTGTTCTTTCCTGATGCAGTGCGAAAAAGAAGCTGCTGCCCTGCTGCCTGCACTTTGCAGCTCCACTGGTCCTGCTCTGCGGCATCTGCGAGGGCCTGAACTCCAGTGCTGGAACAGTGTTTCGCTCATCAAAAGCTGCAGAGTTGCGTGTTGACGCTGCCTGTGAAAAGCTGCAGCGACCAAGGCCTACAGACTTCCTGAGCGAACGGGTGCTAGCCAGCGTCGAGACAGCTCTGACAGCAACAAGCATCTTGCAGGAGCGTAGGCCCGCATTCCCCAAAACATCCACACCCACATCACAAGCAAAGCAGTTAGCTTCACCATGCTTCACGAACTTATCGCCTACGAGATGCACTAGCTTGCTTCCTAACTCTGCGGCACGGTCACGTGCCGGAGCTTTCGGCCATGGAGGTATAGGAAAAAATGACCTTCACAAGTGCCAAGAAACAATTCGCAGCTGTAGCTAGAAATGATGACAAGACTCACAGTACGAAAGCAAGCATGCTCAAGGCTGCGGCACTAGCAATCACAGGTATCGCGGCGGCTCCGAGCGAAGCACTGTGGGCAAGGAGTGCCAGCCCTGCCGCGCTTACTACCTGGACTCAGCAACTCAAGATGACCCTAGTAGGAGTCTGGCACTGTAAGACTGTGACGGAGAACGCCGTGCCACTTGTAACCGCTGGAGCCTCTTCCCTGAGCACCTGAAGGAAGCGCGGATGGCTGATTCCTACACCACTCGCCACTTCCTGGCTCGGAGTCTCCAAACGGAAGCCGGAGGCCCATTTAGTGAGACTCCTCTCAGGGGTCTGTCGGGTCTGCTGGTGACCACCCTGCTGCACTGTCAGTCTTAGCGACTCCTTTCAAGGTTACACAGGTGGCCCATTCCTCTCACACGTTGGATTCCAGAGTGGCCCACTCCATGTACGGATCGCCATTTCTATTGAAGTGGAAGGGCCAGGGTTCACTTTCAGGGTTCACGGCTGGCCCACTCATTGGGTTGGCCGTTCCTTTGCCCCATGCTTGCCCACAGATAGCTTGCGTGCGGGCTTCGTACTGACTTGTTGGCCACACCTCAGCTTCAGCTTCTCCATGTGTAGTGAATGTATGTAGAGCATGATGGATCACAACCTCCTTCAAGACGCTCAACACAAAGCTGATCTCCCTCACGTTATTTCAATGCCAGGCACACCCAGATCCTCGAGTCTCTGTGGCGGGATAGCTTGACGATGGTTCGGGCAGAACACGGAGAATGAATGGCTTTCGTGCAGCAGCAGCAGCAGCAGGAGGAGGAGGAGGAGTGGTAGTAGTACGCGCGTAGAGCATATTTGACACTGCGTTGTCGTGCACGTCGCAAGCACAAAAACACTGTATTTTGCGATATGTACAGGGCATGGAGAGTGTCTGTCAGGAGAGCGCGGAATCTCTAGATCATGTGACTAACTGATCGCGTTGTGCGGCTGAGCAGGTTCACAGGAGTTGTCAGCAGTGTCAGACACATGCACAGGATAGGGCAGTTTTGGAAGTATGTGTGCGAAATATGCAAGAGCAGGAAGCTTGAAAGGGGCGCCCCCAGCCGGAGCGTACTTCTGGGCATGCCTCGCAAACTCGTCCGTGGGCGCAACAAGGGTAAGCAGCGTTCTCACCGGTGTGGTCTAAGGTCTATAGCTGTTACAACAATTTAAGCATGCAAAAGGGCGTCGGCAGTAGTCTCACTTTGAGGTTTGCCAGCTGCGTTGGCGAAGGGTCGACAGTAGCACACGACGTGTGCCAGGGCATAGCCACGAGCGAAGCTACTCCAGGTGCGAAGCAAGCGTGCAACAATCGCAAAAACATGTTTCCCCCCTAAACCCTAAGCCCCCCCCCCCCACCCACCAGCCCCAAGCCTAGCCAAACTTAAGCTAAAAATAAGTACTGAAAACTTGTTCCAAGGCCCTCACCTCATCAGCCTGAACCATCAAAAGACACACCCACCCTCAACCTGAAACCCAAAGCCAAAAGACACCCCCCACCCTCAAATTGAAGCCTAAAGGCAAAAGACACAATTCCTAACTGAAGCGTAGTCGTAGTAGTAGTGATACGTAGTAGTAGTAGTAGTAGTAGTAGTAGCAGTAGTAGTAGTAGTAGTAGTAGTAGCAGTAGTAGTAGTAGTAGTAGTTAGTAGGTAGTAGGTAGTAGGTAGTAGGTAGTAGGTAGTGGTAGTGGTAGTAGTAGTACTACTACTACTACTAGTAGTAGTAGTGGTAGTAGTAATAGTAGTAGTAGTGGTACTACTAGTTTTTGTCACCCACATGGCATGCCTCTGGCAGCTCCGCAGGGACGTCGTAGTAGAAGTAGTAGTGGTAGTTGTTGTTGTTGTCGTTGTTGCTGCAGTAGCAGTAGCAGTAGTAGTAGAAGTAGCACTAGTACTAGTAAAAGTGCTAGTACTAGTACTAGTGCTGGTGCTAGTACTAGCCCTAGTACTAGTACTAGCACTTTTACTAGTATTACTAGTACTAGTAGCAGTAGCAGGAGTAGTAATAGTAGCAGTAATAGAGTACGGTGTGTGGGGAAAAGAGGTCCGATATCCGACCAAGAATGCACGCGTCAATCTTGCTAATCTTGCCTTTCCAAAGGGGGGGGGGCAAAATTGACACCAAGCTTGCCAAAAATCCACTTGCACCGCTTGACCACTTGCACCATTTCTCTTCGTGAAATGATGCAAGTGGCGCAAGTAGTCCCAGTGGTGCAACTGCTCCACGTGGTGCAAACGGTGCAGGATTGCAAGATTAGCAATTTTTTTCTCCAAGCGGCGGTCTTCGTTTCCCAGCACGATCCACTAGTAGTAGTAGTAGTAGTAGTAGCAGCAGCAGTAGTAGTAGTCGTAGTTGTAGTCGTAGTCGTAGTAGTAGTAGTAGTAGCAGTTGTAGTAACAATGGTAGTAATAGTAGCCGCAGTCGTAGTCGTCGTCCTAGTCGTAGTGGTAGTGGTATAGTGGTGGTGGTAGTAGTAGTAGTAGTGGTAGCAGTAGCAGTAGCAGTAGCAGGAGCAGTAGCACTGGTAGCGGCAGTAGTAGTAGTAGTAGTAGTAGTAGTGGTAGTAGTAGTAGTAGTAGTAGTGGTAGTAGTCGTAGTAGCAGCAGCAGCAGTAGTGGCGCCGTTATATAGGGCACAGGATGACGGTCTAGGAAGTATGTGTCAAATCACCGCCGCAAGACGTCACGGAGGATTGCTTGTGGCAGGAGTCGTCGTCGTAAGGACCAGCAGCAGTGGCAGTAGCAATAACCAGCCAAGCAGCCGAAAGAACGAACGTCAGCCAAATAACTCAGGCAAGGATTCGGTAAGGATGGTTCCTTGCCTCCTGTTCTCGGAGGATGCTTTCGATGGCCGATCGCAGTCGCCGTGTATCTGGAGGAGCTTCCTCAGGATAGCACTCATCCCAGTGGAGGTGTCAAGTAGGGACCAGGTAGCAGTCTCGCGCGCGCGCGCGGGTGTGTGTGGGTGTGTGTGTGTGTGTGCTACCGAATTAAGAATAATTTCGTTCCCCAATTTAGGGTCAGGTCGGGTCGCGTCGGGTCGTTAGTTTCGCTGCACTCAAGGGTCGGGTCGGGTCGTTAATTCATCTTAAATTCAGCGGGCCTTCTGTGACGAGTTATGTTCTAGATTGTTTAAACGAGAGGTGTCACGAGTGCGGTTTTTCGAACTCGAATTTTTGAGTGTTTGAACATATTACATGTTGGACAAGATTGGAGAGTTTGAAAGTTTGACAAGCTTGGAGAATGAAAAGTTTGAAGTTTAAAAGTTTGAGAGTTTCGAGTTTGAAAGCGGGCGCCAGATTGAAGTTTGAAAGTTTGAAGAGGAATCCAGCTTCGAAGTTTGAAGCCGCGGCAACGCACGTTGCACGAAGAAGCAGGGCGCAGGTTCACCGAGCAGCCTTCAGGTTCGAGATTGAAAGTTTGAGACCCAGGAAGTTTGAAAGTTTGAAAACTTCGAAGTTCGAAAGATTGAAAGATTGAAAACTTCGAAGTTTGAAAGTTCGAAAAGTTTCAAACGTTGAGAGCCTCGATGTTCAAAGTTTGAAGGTTTGAGGGCCTGAGCCGCGTAACGCCAACTTCTGCTTATGTTTATGTACATAATGAAACCGTCGTTTGCCTGAAACCCAACAAACCCAACCCATCACTACCGATAAACCTTCGAGTAAGAATGGTTTACTTAGCGAGTGAATCTTTGAAGTGCAGNACATAATGAAACCGTCGTTTGCCTGAAACCCAACAAACCCAACCCATCACTACCGATAAACCTTCGAGTAAGAATGGTTTACTTAGCGAGTGAATCTTTGAAGTGCAGAGTTGCCCTCGTCGATCGGAGCGGAAGCGGATGATCCTTGTTGAATCTGAGAATCCTACCCTACTGCAGAGAATGAACGCAGAGAATGAACAGTCCTGTCGAAACGGTCCTCATTTTAGGGCCTGGGCCCGGTAACGCCAACATGCAGACGCCGATGCTCGTAACAAACCGTGCCCCCTGTCATGTGCTCACGATGCCCGNTGTCGAAACGGTCCTCATTTTAGGGCCTGGGCCCGGTAACGCCAACATGCAGACGCCGATGCTCGTAACAAACCGTGCCCCCTGTCATGTGCTCACGATGCCCGTAACAAATCGTGCCCCCTGTATGTGTGATCTCACATGACAAACTGGAATTCTTATGTGAATAACGGACAAGTATAAAAAAAATTCAAATCTTTATCATATGAACACATTTAGTTATTTATTCCAAACTTGACTTTGTATATTTCTTGTTACATCAGTTCCATCATCAACACCAACTTCAAATGTTCCCTGTGTTTTCATATTATCAAACTTACGCGCTTTAAATGGGTCTGATGTTCCGCTTTCTACTTGTATGGCGTCTCTATCTAAAATACTAATGACATAGTTTGTATAACGAAACCTCAAATAATTTGGATTTTTACCTCCGCGATTACCAAAAGCAACAAAGGGGGCATTAAAAGTAGTTGTAATATATATTTTTGATTATTACGGATATTTATCTCTTGAATTATACTACCTGACAAAGAATTTCCAACAAGATGCGTAACATCGGGGTTTATCTCTCATTCATTCATTACATCTCTATATTTATCTGAAAACTGTACACTATGTGTAGGAATTAAGAAGATATCACTGAATACGTCATTTACCTTTGCCCCTAATCCGGATTTACCGCCTGTTCCTGAAATATATAAAGTATTTCCTGACCTGAAAAAACCTGTGTTATTAGCGTAAGCCGTTTTTAAACCTTCTGCATCATCAATACAATTTTTTTCACATTAACAACCTCTCTGTAGGTAGGGTTTCGTGATAACTGCTTATTGTTAAATGCGCGCTAGAATCGTCTGACCTTGTTAATAACCTTTTCTTTTTCTTTTAATTATTATCTACATGTTCTTTTATGAAATCTTTTAACGGGTTAAACTGTTGATTGCCTCTTACTCTTGCTTGAATTGAATGTAAAAACTTATCGTCAATATTAACTGCTTCTTCACGAAAATTTCTTAAAGCTTGTGCTTCTCTTGATAATTTTTTGTCGTTCTTCCTGCTCTTGCTAAATTTTGTAATACTTCTGAAGGAGTTATTAGGCCAGATTGGCGTAAAACTTCAGCAATTCTTAAACCTGTCGTAGCCATTGAATTATAATATAAATTATAGAATTATCTCACTAAATTTATAATGTTAAGCAATCGTAAGTTAATATAATAAAGTATATGTGGATAGTCAAAGAAGATTACCCCAAAACGATAGTAGTAGTGATTTTGTTATTCAAATGAATGACAGTTTTGAAACTCACCCTAATACCGTTATGTATGTTATGGATGAAGTTATCCCTCATTCCTATTACACTACGTCCGAAGGATTTTGTCAGCTCTTATATGTTATAGTTTATAATACTTCAAGCGGGTTAGTTGAAAATTATATTACAACTGATTTAAAAGAAAATCAAGTTTCCTTCGTGTCTCAGTTGGTTGGTAGAATAGGTAACTTACTAAGTCAAGAAGCGGATAACGCGGGTCTTCCTTCTAACCGTTTTACTGCAAGCTGTGACAGTGACCAACGAAGAATGATCTTAAATACTACTGATAATACGTATAGCTTTAAAATACCAACTGATAATGAATTGCAAGAGCTCGCTGTGTGGCAAGAGATGAATAGTATTGTAGGTAATTATGAAGAACAAAAGCCAACCTCGACAACATGGACAAGCGGATTGATGAACCTGAATCCGTTCAATTCACTATTTATAGTATGCACAGAACTAAGTGATTTTCATTATTCCGCGCCTGATGGATATNCTCGACAACATGGACAAGCGGATTGATGAACCTGAATCCGTTCAATTCACTATTTATAGTATGCACAGAACTAAGTGATTTTCATTATTCCGCGCCTGATGGATATAGTAATAGCATAATCAAGAAAGTTAATGTGATGTTTAATGTAGGTGGTGTTACAGTAAGCACAAATGCGCCGTTAGTTAATGATTGGATTGATCTTTGAAATAGGTCACTGAAACGAATGAGGTTTAGAATTACAGATGCTCGCGGAAAGACTATAAATTTGCACAATGCGCCCGGGAATTTCACATTGTTGTTTGTTAACTTATAGAATTTGTATTATCGATGAGCAAGCAAAATTGCTTTAACCTTATCTATTTTTCTATTTATAAAACATAAAGAAATAATATAGAATACTTGTATATGTCAGAAGCACCCGAAACAGTTATTAGAGAAGACACCAACAAGAATATTATTCAAGAAGCAACGCCAGAAATTAATGAATCAACAACACAAGAGAGTATCAAAAACGAAGTCAAACAAGAAGAGAACGCAATTAATTGAAGAACAGTTTAAAAACAAAACGGATAGGATGAAACACAAAAAGGTAAATTGTAAAGATTATGGGGCAAATTTAACATTGAAGACGTTAAGATATAGTCACAAATGTAGTAAGTTAGAAGATATAGAAATTAAACCTGGACCGAAGGCAAAATCAAAGTTAAAGCCGTTCCTAGTCAAACAACACAAACACAAAATGAAGTTATAAATGAAACGCCAACGTCTGTTAAGCCAAGAATTATACAAGAACCTGAACGACCAGTTATTATGAAATCACCTTATGAGCAAATAATGGATAATTACAATAATTTTGCATCAAGAATATTTGTACAAGAAAAGCGAAAAGGTTAATGGCCTATGCGCTAATATGTTTTCAGGTAATTTGAGAACTAAGAAAAGGTAATATTAAATACGTTAAGAAACAACATCCCGCTGATGTTAAAGGGTTTACGTTGAGCACCTCGCAGAAAATGTACAGTCCTTTTGAAATGCAAGACACCAGATATTCAGAACATCTCAAACATCATATGAAACTAAGAGAAACGCAAGAAGGGAGCATTTTAAAGAGAAGCGAATTGTTACTGCGCAGTTACAAAGCAACAAGAGACAAAACTATCAGTTGGAAATGGATAGGTTAATGAATGAGTTACATAGACCTAACCTACCACATGCGACAACAGAGCACATGGAGAAAATAATTGAAGAATTAGACAACCTTAAATTTGTTTAATAGTATTATAATCTCAATTAAATATAACAACGCTATCGAGAACAGCCAGATTTGAACTTAATAACCCATATGCTAAATATGGGTTAAAACGTCGTCCGACATTTGAGGGAATTGTAGGTTTAATAAGTGATGATAAAAAAGCATTACAACCACTACCAAACCGTGAGGATCTGAATTAATAATATTATTAAATGACAACACTATCGAGAACAGCCAGATTTGAACTTGATGACCCTTATGCTAAATATGGGTTAAACCCGACATTTGAGGAAATTGTAGGTTTACTACCAAACCGTGAGGCAACGAGATTTAGAAACATGAGAGAAAACATTTTAAGACGACAAAGTCAAACAAACGGGCAAACTTATCATTGACAACGACATATAGGACGAGAAACGGGAAGCAATAGCACAAGTGTAGTTCATGAATTCGGAACCGCACCTGATACAGCAAGAGCGCAAGGGTCAGGAATGGATGCCGAAACTTCAATGAGAGAACAAATAGAACTGAGCACACAAGAACAAACAAGCCAAAGCTTCGGGCAAAGATTATAAGAAAAAGCAACACAAAACAATGAGCTCATTTTTGAGCCCAAAAGCCGAAGTTCATACAATATCATCGGATGAGGAATTTCTAGATAGTCAAGGGCAGGAAGTCTTCGCAAGACAACAACAACCGCAATCACCACTTTCTTTACCAGCACCACTGCATAAAGATGAAATTAATTTTACGGATAATATGGGTTTTTGGGATAGTCAAACAGTTGATTGTTTGAAATACCAACTTTCTTGAGAAGTATTAGGTTTAAAGAAGAAGACAAAATGAAACGCAAAGAATACAAACAATATTTACTCGGTTTACTTCAAGATGAAATAGTTCAAGGTGGATGGAGTGACCCAGTTTCTGGTGAAATGTTTGAAAAACGGAGGCGTGAATGCCACCACATGCTTGGCCTTTCAAACTGAACACCTCAAACATCATATGAAACTAAGAGAAACGCAAGAAGGGAGCATTTTAAAAGAGAAGCGAATTGTTACAAAGCAACAAGAGACAAAAACATCAGTTGGAAATGCATAGGTTAATGAATGAGCTACATAGACCTAACCTACCACATGCGACAACAGAGCACATGGAGAAAATAATTGAAGAATTAGACAACCTTAAATTTGTTTAATGGTATTATAATCTAAATCAAAAATAACAACACTATCGAGAACAGCCAGATTTGAACTTAATAACCCATATGCTAAATATGGGTTAAAACGTCGTCCGACATTTGAGGGAATTGTAGGTTTAATATATTAATAAGTGATGATAAAAAAGCATTACAACCACTACCAAACCGTGAGGCAACGAGATTTAGAAACAGCCCTCAAGGTAGTTTCTTTGATGGTTCTGATGCTACGGAATTGCTTAAAGAGCAACAAAACAAAATTTTGGACAGACACATGAGAGAAAACATTTTAAGACGACAAAGTCAAACAAACGGGCAAACTTATCATTGACAACGACATATAGGAGGAGAACGGGAAGCAACAGCACAAGTGAATTTGAATTCGGAACCGCACCTGATACAGCAAGAGCGCAAGGGTCAGGAATGGATGCCGAAACTTCAATGAGAGAACAAACAGAACTGAGCAGACAAGAACAAACAAGCCGAAGCTTCGGGCAAAGATTACAAGAAAACACAACACAAAACAATGAGCTCATTTTTGAGCCCAAAAGCCGAAGTGAATACAATATCCTCGGATGAGGAATTTCTAGATAGTCAAGGGCAGGAAGTATTCGCAAAACAACAACAACCACAATCGCCACCTTCTTTACCAGCACCACTGCATAAAGATGAAATTAATTTTACGGATAATATGGGTTTTTGGGATAGTCAAACAGTTGATTGTTTGAAATACCAACTTTTCTTGAGAAATATTAGGTTTAAAGAAGAAGACAAAATGAAAGGCAAAGAATACAAACAATATTTACTCGGTTTACTTCAAGATGAAATAGTTCAAGGTGGATGGAGTGACCCAGTTTCTGGTGAAATGTTTGAAAAACGGAGGCATGAATGCCACCACATGCTTGGCCTTTCAAACTTTGAAACTTTTCAATCTCTAACTCTCGAAACTCGGCGGACTTTCGAACTTTAAATCTCGACGCGTTTCAAACGTTCAAACTTTGCAAACTTTCAATCTTTCGAACTCTCAAACTTTCAATCTTTCGATCTCTGAAGCTTTCAAACCTTCGAACTTGAAACCTTTCGAAGTTTGAAACCTTCGAACTCTCAAACTCGCGACCACAGCTACTAGCCGCAGAGCGAATCTGAAGCCAACCTTTCAAACTTCGAACTTTCAAACCTTCGAACATCCGAACCTTCGAACTTTCAAAGTTGGGAACCGTCGAACCTTCGAGTTTGCAAACTTTCAAAGTCTCAAACTCTCAAACTTCGAAGGCCGATCAAACTCGGCCGCGGCAAAAGTTTGAAGTTAGATTTTGAAGCAGCCAGTCGAGCTCGAAAGTTCGAAGGTTTGAAAGTTTGGGAGTTTGAAAGTTTCGAGATTGAAAAGTTCGAAATTTGACGCCGGCTAGCTTGTGCATACCAAGGTGCACAAACTTTCGAACTCCAGCGCTTTTCGAAGCTTCAAACTTTCAAAGTTTCAAACTTTCAATTTTCAACCTCCAAACTTTCAAACCTTCGAGTTCGAACGACCTCGCTCGGGACACGATTCTTGTTTACCGGTCAAACAAGGAAGAAGGCCACGGAATATTCAACAAGATGCACCTCGAGAAGCTGCAGCTGGTCAGATGAAGGAGAGGACGGAGAGGGCAGCCGAGGGTTCAAGACCACTGCTTTAAGTTTAACACGAGTCTGGTTGATAACATGGTGCCAAGGATCCCCAAAAGCCCAAAGCAAGCCTCAATGTAAGGGCGTGTGAACTGGTGATGGAGAATACCACTAAACGCAAGATAAAACCACACAAACAAGCCTTATTCATTGAAATAGGGTCCTTTTGAGGTTTTTTCAGCCTGTCCATGAAGCGTGGAACGAGAAAACAACTAAAACAAGCCTAATTCATTGAAATAAGCTCCTTTTGGTGGTTTTTAGCTTGTCCATGAGGCGTGGAACGAGAAAATCACGAAAACAAGCTGAATTCATGGAAACAGGCTCCTGTTGGGGGTTGTGAGCGTGTCCATGAGGCGTGGAACGAGAAACCACAAAAACAAGCCTAGTTTTTTTAAATAAGCTCCTTTTTGGGGGGTTTTGAACCTGTCCATGAGTCGTGGAACGAGACAACCACAAAAACAAGCCTAATTCATCCCAATTCGATGAAATAGGCTCTTTTAGAAGGTTTTGAGCCTGTCCATGAGGCGTGGAACGAGAAAACCACAAAAACAAAGCTAATTCATTGAAATAAGCTCCTTTTGGGTGTTTTGAGCCTGTCCATGAGGCGTGGCACGAGAAATTACAAAAACAAGCCTAATTCATTGAAATAAGCTTCTTTTGGGGGTTTTGAGCTTGTCCATGATGCGTGGAACGAGAAAATCACGAAAACAAGCTGAATTCATGGAAACAGGCTCCTTTTTGTCATCAAAGTTCTGGCAGAAGCACTTTGCTGTGCGACATCAGCATCTCTTGGAATGCAGGCGGGGGCGATTGTTTTGTGTTTGGACGTTTTAACTCTCACCAGCACAACTATAGTCTGTTGCAGTAGCTTTGCGGAGGAAGGCTTACGAATTTAGGCTCGGGTCGTTAATTCCACTATTTTCGGGTGACCTCGCTAGAAAATTGGAGAGGTGTGTGTGTGTGTGTGTGTCTGTGTCTGTGTCTGTGTCTGTGTCTGTGTCTGTGTGNGTGTGGGTGTGGGTGTGGGTGTGGGTGTGGGTGTGTGGGTGGGTGGGCGTGTGTGCGTGTGCGCGCGTCTGTGCGCACCTGTGCGCGCGTCTGCGCGCCTGTGGCGCGCGTCTGCGCGCCTGTGGCGCGCGAGTGCACCCAGAGGCTCCGGATAGACTGTTTACAGACTATATAGTTAAATATTTACTGATAGTTAATATTTATTCTAATTCCTAGGATAGTTACAAAGTAACTTTCAACTATAGTTAAAAATTACTCCCAAACTATCAAAATTAACTTTGACATTCACTCCAAACATACCGAATATATTTATGAAATATGATTAAGACATGATCGTTTGCAGCATTTTTCCCACAGCCTGTTTGCAAAACGGGTGTCTCGAAGCTAAGACTACCGATGGCGATCACTGCTTCTTCTGAGCAATGTGGCCCGGGGATATGACAATGTACCCATTCTTTCCGATCGCAGCGAACTTCTTGCAGCGACCACATCCTCCAAGCAAGGACCTGCATTTGCTGCAGCCATACCTGTCGAGAAGGATGCTGTCCTCCCGCAAAACTGCAGCCTCCTCGGCTGGTGCGGGTTCCTCGGCTGCAGGCTTCTTGAAAGCAGCCGCCGGCTTCTTCTTAGCTGTAACCTCAGACACAGCCTCCAACCTTGCCTTTTTCGACATCGGCTTGTGTGGGCTGCAGGCCAAAGCTGCTTCGAGAGCTCGCTTGTTAGCTCGGTCCAGGAAGCCTGAGGAAGTAGAAGGCTCTGCAGGCGAGCTTTGGGCCGGCCCCGAAGCTGAGGAAGCTCACGGCTCTGCAGGTGGGCAGGCATCAAAGCTGAGGAAGCTGAAGGGCCTAGCAGAAGCCTGAAGTTTCTCTCAATCTGCGTTTCATCGTCAGTCAGACGTGTCCTCTGCCATATACTGCCTTGGGTCTGCATGTCTGCAAGCCCAGGATTGATAATCCGGCAAAGCTTCAAAAGGCAGTCTCTCTGCTGAACAGAGGTCTTCTTCAGCACCTTCGTTCGCTCTTTTTCATCGACAGCGGACCTTTGCTGTGATCATTCGGAGCCGCAGCGTCAGATACTTGATGCAAGCCTCCTGCCTGTTGGGCCCTGTGGCACGGGCTGGTCGGCTCATCTCGAACTTTTTGCTCTGGTGGCAGCTGAGCAAAGCATTTTCCAGCATCTTGCCCGGCAAAAGCCCATTGGAACAAATCTGTAGAAGACAAATCAAGAGGCCCTCCATCGCACGGTTTTGTGTCATCGATGTCTTCCCATGGTTTCCAAGCCGTTGACCATGGTCTCCAGACTACGATGCCCCATTTGCAGGAGGCCCTGCTCTATCCCCTCTTGCAGCTTGGAAACAGAAACTGTGTCCAGCACTTTCAACCGGGNTTCCAAGCCGTTGACCATGGTCTCCAGACTACGATGCCCCATTTGCAGGAGGCCCTGCTCTATCCCCTCTTGCAGCTTGGAAACAGAAACTGTGTCCAGCACTTTCAACCGGGTTCGGGAGGCGATCTCCATGGCTCGAAGATCCCCAGAAGATAAAAGCAGCCGGGCAGCTGGGAAGTGCTCTTGAGCCCAAAATAATACGCAGCAGACATGCGGGCTCAAAGCACATCTAGAAAAACCACCGTCGTGTACTAGATGTTCATATTTCGACCTACAGCTATACTCAAACAGTTTGGACCCGTAGAGGCTTGACGACAGTTTCACTTCTTAGGCCAGTTTTCAATGAGCAACGACAAAACATATCTTCGTTCAAGTCTCTGCGCCTCAGCGGTCTCTAGCTGCAGAGAACATGCAACGCAAGTGAGAAGGTTTGTTTCACTATATGTGTGCAGGCAGCAACTTGGTGTGGCTCACCTGGCTTACAACATTTTTTTCAAAGCTGACATGAACCAAACCTCAAAGACAACAGCATGCTGCACGATTGCTGTACGAAGGCGTCCGCTTACGGCCGCTCCAAAACAAACTAGCATGGTTGTTTGTCTGCGACACCATGAACCCAGCAAGCAGGACAACAGTCTAGCAAGCCGCAGCTGCAGGCCTGAACGAGGCACTCGTCGATCTTGTCACGCATCACGCTTCGAATGGCAGGATACTTGGACCAGCCATCTGCTCTGGCGATGCCGGCTATCATTTGGACAGCTGTGTGCATCTGCTCGCTGGATCCCTGTGGGCACAACTCTAGTAAGGCTCGGCACATGCCTACAACGTGGTTCTCACTGAGCGACGTGCAGGACGAAGCCCACTCACACATGAAGGAACGATTGGGAGGGTGCCGCAGCATCTGCGCAATGGCTTTGAAAAGCACTGGCGTGATCTTGTGGTCTGGGTTCATCTGCAGCATCTCTCGTAGGTCTGTCTTGGCACCATACCATTTGCGCAACTGCAATTAGTAGCTTTTGCCGAAAACTTTGGTTTTGTCTCCTTCCGAAGCAGCTCGCTTGTCACGCTCCAGCCTCTGCCGGAGCGTTAGCCCCTCGTGCACTGCACAGTCCGTTTCCTCTGGGCCGGCCCACTTGCAGCTGTCACGCAGTGCTTTGCGCACCGCCTCTGAAACGTTCCTGTCCGACTTTGGCTTGTTAGCCTTCGTGGTGCTACCCTGATCTTCCCAAGCGCTGTCAAGCGCGCTCTTCTCGCGCGGTTTCTGTGGAGTGTGCACTTCCTCTGGCATCTTCTAAGAAGCCAAAGGCCCTAAACTACAAAAGGGCTGCCCTACCTGGTGCTCCCAGCCTTGCGGAAAGCGTTGACAAGCCGATTCTCAAGTGCTCTTCCGCAAGCCATCGTTGGATATCACTTCCTGCCTATCTCAAGATATGCAAGGACCGAGACTTTGCACGCACATACTAAATACTGTGCGACAGAGTCAGACACAACAGCATCTCCACCCTCAACGCTCCCTCCACACTGGGCGCATCAGCCGTTTGCTACAAGATGCTCCCGAGTGTGCGCCAACCATTTCGTAGGCTTGCTATGCTCTTGTTGTGCTGAACATGTCGTTTGTCTGACCGCACAGCCACTCTCGCTCTCTCTCTCTCGCTCAAGGCTCTCTGCAGAAGTCACGTGCGCAAACTCGGAACTGCAAGGCCTGCGGCCGGGCGTTTGGGTTTGAAGACACCCCTTTACCAACAACCCCACCACCTGCCCGAAAGTGGTCAGTCATGCCCTCCTTAGATGCATTGTTTGCGTTCTTCGTTCATCCCTGCCTTCCTTTTGTTGTGCCCAGACTTGCCCAAAGTTGCCCGGTTGGATTCGCTTGACTGCTCTGCGGTAGGGCCGTAGGCCTTGCAAAAACTTGAAGCACTGCACTGCACCACCGTGTTGCAAGAAGCTGCAAGCAAAGGAGAACTGGACATGTTCTTTCTCTCTTCTTTCTGCCAAACAAAGACCTTCGACAACATGCGGACAAGAGAACTCGGCGTGGTCTAAGACGTTGTTTGTTGATCTTGGGTGGGAGTTATCGATACGACATACATGAAAGCATCATTTCCTACATGGCAAACAGGCCCGCAATGGCTCTTGCGGTTTGTCAGACGACCGCGCATCTAGACTATTTTGGCCCAGCCTTCTGCTGCTCCAGCTCTCCCTGAGCAGTGGCCAGATCCGCCGTCAGGGATGTGGAGAGCAACTCCGCCTGCTGGAGCTGGTCCTGATTCTGAGTTAGTTGCCCAGGCCACTAGACCAAAAAAACTCAGCAAACTTTGAAATCATACATTTAATTTAATACCACCCGATCCCCAAAATCAGAAGCCTTACCTAGAACTTAATATTTGGATCTGACGCCTCAAACTTGGCCAGCTCCTCAGTCAAATGCAGAATGTCGGCATCCTTCTCAAGGAGCTGGGCATCCTTCTGCGCCTGCTCAGGCTCCCAGGGATCGGGCTTAGATTGCGGAGCTACTTTAACCCTAATATGTTTGACCCTCGGGGCCTGGAGCTGCCGGTTGTCCTTCATCATCTGCCCCCGCGGTCCAGAAGTCGTGGAACGAGTTCCGCCACCATCTCCTTTGCCGCCTCCACCACCATATCTTGACCACCGCGACCGCCTTTGTGGCGCTTCCCACCATCGCCTTTACCACCTCCGCCATCATCTTGGCCATCGCCGCGACCGCCTTTGCGGCCTGGAGCCAGACCAGGTTTGCCACCACCCAGAAGTAAAAGATCTGCCAGCACCGCCTTTCGCTGCGATGGGGTGAGACTTCAGGCACTGACAATGGATGACCTAAGGCACTGACAATGAATGACCTAGCCGACCTAGCCTAGGGCTGAAAGGAGAACCTTTAAGGAGGAAGTCTGAGACGACGAGCTAGGATCGCCTGGACCTATTTACGTAGTGCTAAACTAACGAACGGTTACGGTGTTTACCGAAACATGTACTGTAAGTGGCAGTTTCAACGAGGGCTATCGAATGTCAGTAAACCGGGGAAAGAGTTCTGTCAGTGATGCCCAACGCTAGCCTAGCACATGGGGCTACTACGCAGTGATGGAAGTACTTCAGACCCACTGCCGCCGCGAGCCAGCTTCAAAATCATCGGTGCAGCCGGAATTTAGGGTTTGGCGGTGGGTTAAGATTCCCTAGGAAATCTGAAATGATATCCTTATTAGATGAAGGTATAGAAGGGTTGAGGGTGGACTTCAGAGTTTAAGATTCGTTTGGGATTTGGGGACTTTCTGAGCTTCGGTTCCACAGTGAGTGTTCTGCTGGGCTTCTTCAGAGTTTATTTAGTATCCCACTAGATAAATTCTAAAAACCTTAACTTGAACACTAGACCCAGAATCCCAACCGTGAACCAAAATGCAAAACAATTGGGACTCGATTCAAACACATACCCCCTTCAAAGCATACTTGCAACACTACTTAGGACTTCAGGCTTTAGGGTTGAAGATTGTGGAAGTGGTGCGAGTGGTTGCTGCGGTTGTAGGGGATAGTTACTGTAACTCTCTAAGGGCTTTGTTAATTTAGCTGGAAGTTACAATATGATATAAGCCCTGGACACTGATTTTAGCCCGAAATCCGAAGCCCTCGAGTTCATCCGGGCTGCGACTCGATCGTCCAGTAGAATCTCCATGGCAGGGCTCAACCGCGAGTCGAAGTGTTTAGGGTTAGGAATTAGGATGCTTCGCTGACTATACAAAGACATGTCCCCGCACTGCAAGAGCAAAAACCATCCGCCTTCAATGTCTCAAGTCAAGACCCTCAGCCCAAGCACAAACCGACCCCAATGCCCAGCCCCTGCGGCGCTGGAGCAGCCGCCAGCCCACCCTCAGCCCAACCCCAAACCGACCCCGCAGTGCCCTTGCTGCGCTGGACCACGCTCGCCCAACCCCAAAACCCCACCCTCGCAGGGAGGTACGGTAGTGGGGTGTGGTGGGGGGGCAGCGG
>BGNK01004188.1:47515-58454 GCA_003297005.1 Symbiodinium sp. clade A Y106
CCCCCCCCGCGGAGCAGCCGCAACGCTCACGACAGCTGGGCCCCTGACCACGATGACGGCCGGGAGAAGCTTTAGCAGGTTTGGGTTTAGTACTTAGGGCTTCAGGGTTTAATGTTTAGGCTGGGTTTGGTTGGGGCTTAAGATATAAAAGTTCGACGAAGATGCTTGCAATTATGAAGGCTTATGCAGGGTTTGGGGGTTCACTTCTCGATTTGTGGGTTGAACCGTCGCTGTGCAGGCACTGACAATGACATCTACAAATATAAGGTATCATATTAGCCACATTCCCGACATCCATTTGACCAAGAGGTCTACAGAAAAGTGCGTGTGCGTGTGCGTGTGGGTGTGGGTGTGGGTGTGTGTGTGGGTGTGTGTGTGTGTCTGTCTGTCTGTCTGTCTGTCTGTCTGTCTGTCTGTCTGTCTGTCTGTCTGTCTGTCTGTCTGTGTGCGCGTGTGTGTGGGTGTGTGTGGGTGTGTGTGGGTGTGTGTGGGTGTGTGTGGGTGTGTGTGGGCGTGTGTGGGTGTGTGTGGGTGTGTGTGGGTGTGTGTGGGTGTGTGTGGGTGTGTGTGGGNGTGTGTGTGTGGGTGGGTGTGTGGGTGTGTGGTGTGGGTGTGTGTGTGTGTGGGTGTGGGTGTGTGTGTGGGTGTGTGTGTGGGTGTGTGTGTGTGTGTGTGTGTCTGTCTGTGTGCGTGCGTGCGTGCGCATGTCCGAAAGCCCTCTGCAAGTCCGAGTTTGATCTGCATCTTTCCTACGACCACAAATAACAGCGTGCCTGCTGCATGCGCAGCTCCACCGGAAGCTCGCCATGATTCCATAATGGAGTTTGAGCGAGTGGCAGGGGCTGGGCATGGCTGGGCACTACCTGGCATCTAGTGGCACGCTTACACGGGGCGAACCTTCCCTTTGCGGTTTCATAAAAATGCAAGAAAAACACAGGACCTTCGTCACCGTGTTTTTGCATCGAAATGGGCTCTGACACCTTCCGCTGCGAGGAGACTTCTGGTCTGTAGTGCGATGTGACCAGTGGAACTGCCACCAGAGACTCCCAAACTCCCTCACCAAGTGCTTGTGCCGACAGAGGCAAGGTTCCAGCATGAGTTGCCGTGCAGGACGCAAACTTCTCTCAAAGTATGTATTCCACTGTTGAGAAATTGCGAGTGCTTGTCCGGGTGCCACTGTGTTACTGCGACATAGGCGGAGATCGAACGCATTTTGTGTTGCTTACTTCGCAGAACGGCATGGCAGCCGAACGTCACAGCATCCGTCAACCAAGATGTTACAAGCAAAGTGTCCTCTGGAGCCTCCGAGACTCTTGAAGGACGGCTTGCTTCGTGCATTGCGTTCTCCAGCAATCCCTAGACGTAGGTGGTGGCAATACTACTCGATGTGATGAGAACAAACAGTGCATGTCTTACAACATGCATGGCAAAGGCGTCTGCAGTATGCCATGACATGGTTGTGGTTCAGGCTTTGGGCCTGCAGTTCATCCCTCGGCCCTCAGCTTTCTGATTTCGAAGGGCATCGCTGCCTTCAGAATTGTATGGATGACATTTCAGTTGGCGATGGACGCCTAGAGCGAAATCTGCGGCAAATCCTGCTTTGGAGCCTAAGCCTGCCGATACACCTAATCTTCCGACTTGCGCCGTTCTCCGAGACTTGTTTACAAACCTTGGTTATCCTTGGACTTGGTGATGACTTGGCAGCCACTCCTGCTCTCAGCATGCTCCTCTTCACGGCCATCTGCGAGCAGTTCTGCGATTTGGCAGTTCGAATGAGTGCATGGCTGGGTGAAGGCCCAGAGATAGCACAAACGCGAGTGGCGAGCCACGCATTCGACAATGCCTGGAGTGCTGCGGCAGGATGCTGACATTGGAAAAGGCCGACTGTCGGCATGCAGATGCCCAGCAAGCTGCTTTGAACGGGATTCATGATACTAACAGGTTGGGGAAGTATGGCTGTGGTGTCGGATCCTACGTGTAAGGTTTGGCAACTGACTCATGAGGTGAATTTGGCCACGGCTCGGACCAGCGATCCAGACCAGGTGCCGCAGTCTCTGTTTTCCTGTTCTGTCGGAAGACCCCCACAACTCTGATGAAACGTTGATTTGAGCAGCATAGATGCCGGCCTGTCGGGTTTGCTGAACGGCAGCGGCAGGAATGCATCCTCACCCAGAAAACAGCCTGGGTCAGAAGGCAGTACTTCGCAAATAAGCCGGTGGCGGCACAGGCAAGAAAGATCAGCACACACACACACACACGCATACACATGCTTAATGACAATGCATTTGAAGAAACCAGCCGCCAGTGCCGCCATCAAAGCTTTGCTTCGCCTGCGCGTCTCCATGGCCTGGTGGACAAGCAAGCTCTTACAAAGAACGACGTGGCCCAAGCCTGCCCTAGCATCGCATGTGCACGAAAACAACTCTGCTGCCTCAGGACACGACAGAGCGGCTGCAAAACACGGATGAGAAACAGAACTTGGAAACGGTGCAAAGCTCAGATCTGCATCATAATGTTGAACGGCATGCTCGGGCTGTATCCCAACGCCATAACAAGGGCAAGTGCAAGCAGAAAGAGATAAACATATGGACCAATCGACAGACGAACAAGTTCCGCACAAGCCGCCAAGCTAAGACACTTCCCACAAGTGACCAGTGGCTACAAAACACGCAGGCGATTGTCTTTTTATCCATCCTGTTTGCACATATCTGCATCATTGCGGCCAGCGAAACAGAACAAGATTCACATCAAGAGGTTGCACTAGGCCACTAGGCCTGCAGCATGCGCACTGCACGGCTTCTAGCCTCCAGCGCGAAACCCTCAGAGCATCGACAAAGTGGTCTTCCCGAAGTGATAGCATGAGTCTACGAGCCCCACGGCTTCTGCTTCACTGTGGCTTTTCGTGAGGCGTTGGAACCAGGTATCAGTTGAAGACATAGGACATCCAGTAAAGTGCAGCAGCAGAACTCATCAACACTGAATGCGTCCACATTAACTGAGGCCTGGGGCCAAGGCGAAACACTGGGCAGTCAGTCATTTCTTGCTGGCACTCGCGGTCTGTATATGTCAATATTCTTTGTACCCTGCTGGGAAGCCCATGAATGAAAGCATGTGATGCAAAGTCTTGGGGAGTGCTCTACACGGCTGCCACATGCGAATATCTTGAATACTGTTTCGAAGGCCAAAGTATGCCGAGGTCACAGCTGTGAGAGTCTTGGTGTGGTGTCATGCCCCTTACTGTAAGCTGCATTTTTGTCTATACGATGCAAGAATAAGTTGCGGCTGCAGGAACTTGCTTGCATGCAGGGCCGGCCAATCACGACTGAATTTATCTTCTTCAGCAGTGGTGTTGTGAAGTTCTTGGATTCTTCCGAAATCAAGAAGCTTCAGCAAAGAACGTCGGCCTGCAGCTGAGCCGGTCAAGCATAGACCAGGACACGCCGCAGGAACTCTCTCCAAATCCATGCGCAACACGCCGAGGCGGTCAAATCTGCCTGTGCCGAATTCAAATCAGCAGTAGCAACCCCGTGTTTGCATGTCACACGTTCAAGGCCGATGTGGCTTGGAAAAGGCGTGAAAAGGCTCAGGCTCTGTGTCTGCATTACAAAGAAGAGTAGTTATGCTCAAGGTTCTCGACAGCCAGGCGTGATGAGAATGCCACGAGCCAAAAAGAGCTATAAGCGAAATGGAATTTGTCTGCACCGCATAACTGATATGAGGTTGATAGCACGTCTGTTTCACGCTCCCTCGTGCTTACTCTGATCCTATCCTCGGTACGGAACATTACGGAACAACAGGCAAGGATTGACGACAACTGGTCCTTGAGGCGAGAAAGGTCGTTCAGGCAACCGTTAGCTAGTTTTAAGGGATCTTCACCCTATAATAGCGGCACTACAGCAGCCTCTGGGCAGGGGGCCCTCGTAGCCAGCCAGGCAGACAAAGATGAGAGTAGCGGCAGCCAAAATAGAACAAAGGGCGCGAAACTTGGGGCGTCAATGCAAAATACAGCAGTAACTTATGTCTGAGAGTCCATTGAGAACTGTGGAGGAGATCTGTGCGGCCACGCGAGAAGAGGATTCACCTGGCCGTGCATTCACGTGAGGAAAACCCTCGTCAGACCCCGAAACCACACCACGTCGGGGGATGAAAAGCGCGAGGCGGCAAGACTCCGTCTCCGGAATGAGAAGTGGTCACGCAACAAAATTCAAAAGTTGTTCCTTTTTGCACTTTCTGGCGGGTCCTGCGCTTGCGCATAAAACAAGGGATCCTAATAATGGAGAGACAGATGTCGCCATAAAGAAGAAAACTATTCTGTCATTTCTCACGATTTAGGTCATGGTTCTGGTCATCGTTAACCATTTCATCATCATGCTCATGATCGCTTTCCTTATCACTGTACTACCATTTTCATAATTTTATTATCGTTGTTCATCGCTTGGTGGAAAAAGGCCTGGAAAAGCGTGCGCGGGAATCCCGGAATTCTCGAAACTTGAGGGACGTTTTCAGTATCATTTTATTATTTTCATCATTTGGCGGAATAGGGCCGGAGAATGGGCAGACGGGAATCCTGGAATTTTCGACAAACGAGGAGAGCCTCAGGAACATATCATTTTCATCATTTCAACCTCGGTTTTGTCACGGTTTGGCGGAGACGGGCCCGAACAGTCCCCAAAACGATAAACATTCAATGACGATTGAATCAGGGGTGAAGAAAGAAGTGATGAAAAAGAAAGGAGAGTGTCGGCGTGGGGGGGCGCTAGTCCGTCTGTTCCACTCGTGCCACTCGCTCTGATCGTTCCACTCGTTCCACTCGTGCCACTCACGCCACTCGTGCCACTCGCTCCACTCGTACCACTCGTGCCACTCGCTCCACTCGTGCCACTCGTTCCACTCGCTTCGACCGTTCCACTCGTCCCACTCGCTCCACTCGCCCTGTACGTTAGTTGCCTGTTCCACTCGTTCCTTTCGCCTACAGCACGAATGGCGAGTGGCGCGAGTGACGCGATTGGCTCGCCCTAAGGCTCTAAGGCCTCCTATTTTTAGGCTTTTGGGCGCAAAGACCATACTCTATGAGGCGTTTGGGCTATTTTGAGCCCTAGGGTCGAGTCAGTGGCGCGAGTCGCGCGGACGACTTCAACTCCTCCCCCCTCCCTTGTGCGGTCGCACTGTTCTGGGGGCACCAATGAATCAGTCTGTTCCAATCGTTCCACTCGCCCTGTGCCCTGCCTGTTCCACTCGTTCCTGTTACCTAGCTGTAGCGCGAGTGGAGTGGCGCGAGAGGGCGAGTGGCGCAAGTGATTTTAGTTTTCCCCCCCGTGCGGCCGCAATGGAAAAAGAGAGGGTGTCGGCGGGGGGGGTGGGGGGGGGCTAATCCGTCTGCTCCACAAAAATGTCTGAAATGACAAGCAACATGATGATGGAGTCAGGAATGAACACAGGAATGAAGAATAAACGGAGCCCATAATGATAACAGAAATGATAATACTTGTAACATGGAAAATGACGAATAGATCTATATATTCAACATTCCTAAATTCACAATGTGTGCATGCCTAAGAAGCTCATAATAGCATGCGCGAAGCAAATATTTGAACTTGTTGGCTGTCGTCCATTTCACTTGGCCCTGCCAGTGTTTTCAAGGGTCTCGAACCAGGGACAAGCCGGCAGAAGTAACATCCTTTTGAGTTTACCGGTCCAGAAAACGGCCTGCTCCGGTTTAGATTCAACTTGCAGGAAATACTGCGCACGCCGGCAAGCTGGGCCTCGACCCAAGAGTTAGAGCTGTCTGAGATGGCTTTTCTGTAGCTTGGCAAACATCTGCCGCAACCAGAGGTGCATCATTCACCGTTCAACATGGTTTACCCAAGTCTTGCGGTGAAGCGCACAGCAGAGCCGCTCGGGCAACACTCCACGGGCACCCTGCTCTACTGGAGGTTCCTTTCCAACCGCAAAATATGTGCACTGGGCAAGAAGAGCAAGAAACGATAAAGTTTGTCTAAGGGGCGGCTCGGTACTGGGAATAAATTTGGGTTGTGTCGACCCAGCTGGCGCATGCGGAAGACAAGGGGTCGTCGTTGCACTGACTCACGGACCACACGAAAGTGCTTGTGCCAAAGCGGCAAGCAAAAGGTGTGCAGGGCCGGAAAGCTCTTCCCATGCGCAAAGTGAGCGTGTGCACCACAGAAGAGCAGCGATGGTGCCCAATTCTGGGAAAGTAAAGACAGCTAGTCATAGGTAAATGCAGGCGCTTTCAGTGTCGTTGCGTGCAAAAAGAGTTTCAATTGGAGTGATCTTGACATTCCTGTGCATGATGTCCGGAGAGATCGAAGCACGCAGTGGCAAGTGAGCATGCTGCAGAGCAGTGGTAGGGCCGGTAGGGCCGCAGCATTCGGAGTGCAGCAATTAAGACTCTAAGAAACCCGGCTCCCTCGTTGCTTCGAGTTGTCGTTTACGTCTTGCTCGGCTTCATGTTTTGGTCTTCTGGTACGCGCAATCGCAGTGCCATTCTCAGCCTGCTCACGCCCCACAAAGGAAAGAGTTCTCACATATGTCAGCTCCACTTGGATTGCCACCCCAGCTCACTTTGCATTGCACGGCTCGCGACCCTCGCCGGACATAATGACCTTCACATTCCGTCAAAGACTGCAGGGCGCAATCGTCGCCCTCTCTGCCGACTTGGCTCCCGATACACTCGGGCAAGCAGTTTGGCCCGGTCTGGCATGTAACTTCCGAACCGGGCTTGGGCTGGCATTGCACAAAGCCATTCGCAGCACCGGAGCACCTGCACTCCCGAAACAGGTTTGACATGAAGGCTCTGCTGTGGTGGACGCCCCCGCCTGTGATAGCCCGAGCATGTGAGCTGACCGGCACACGGGTCACTCGCTGGCACTTGGCTGGGACACCTCGGATATGGAGCCCACAAGAACCATTGCCTCCGTTCGACAGCTGGATTCCGACAGACTAGACATGACTAGACCACTCAACTTTGCCTACCCTTCTCTCTCCTGCTGTTCTGCCTGGTCCGACACCTTACCTCATGAGGCTAGCCAGCGAGTAGCTCATGGGCTGTTCCAGTCTGCAAGTAGAAGCAACTGGCAGAAAGTACAGAAAACTGGCACACCGACTTGCTAGCAGCCTTGAATCAGCTCCTGAGCAGAAGCCCTTATTGTGCCGCATTGTCTAGACCGCTTTGAATGCTATGGCTGAAGTATGCTGGAGTCTCGATTACCCCCATACCAGTGACTGAAATCACCGATGTCGTAGCCTAGCAGCACCTCTAGGAGAGCACCACGGCAGCATGTCGGGCAAGTCTGACTGGGTATAGCGACCGTCTTCACTGTCCATGGCCTGAGTCGCCGCAACTCACATCCAAGTCCACACGGAGGGCCTGCGTAAGATTAGGTGACCCGAAACAAAAAAACTCATCCATCCGCACTTTGTACTCCGCACATCCCCAATCCCTCTCGGGCAGGTGCCTGATGCGTGGAGGCGGCAAGGGGTTGGGAGTGGATATGGGTGGATGTGGGAAGGCATCCAACGCGCGCGACAGGATCCGCGGAGAAGTGTGAAAGAGCGGAAGCTATATCCCACATCCTCAAAGTCTAGTTGACAGGTACCTGACCCAGGTATCGGACTCGCACGAAAGAAACCAACCCGTGCGGGCGGGTGACTGGATGGGTAGCCAAAGCGAGCGAAAGGATTCCCTCTCGGGGGTACTTCCCGGAGTACCCCGCGCAGGTAACCCCCGCGGAGAGGTATTGAAAGAGGAAGCAACTAACCCGCGCGGGTACCAAGCCGCGAAGAGGTATTGAAGGAGGAAGCAACATCCCACATCCTCCAGTTGACAGGTACCAAGTACCTACGAGCGGTGGGGTTAAGTGCCAGCAGGTCGCGTTTTAGTCACATGAAGAATAGCGGAACCCCACGTGCACATGGCGCGGACGGTGGCTTCAGCATGTATATTACGGAATGAGTAAAATGTCTGCGTGTCGCAAGCATACGGGCCCTTTGTGCTGGTAGATGCAGCGTACATGAATCATGGAAGCGCTGGAGTTAAGTCGACCCAGGCCTCATGAAGTAGGTCCCCCGAATGTCAAGCCCAGTTTCGTGTGAACTCGACCCACCCACATAAAGCCGACCTACACAATGCGAAACTGCAAATACACGGTGGATTTGAAGGAGCACAGCCCTACATATCAGATCTGGTGGCTCGAAACTCTATTCAACAAATGATGCAATATGATGCAACAGTGCACTGGAACTGAAACGTGCGAAAAATGCACACTGCGTTCTAGTGCGAGCTACCCGAGTGAAAATTGCAAGTGCGTGCTGCAGTGACTGTCGGTGGGGGGTATCCATCTCGCACGGAAGGATTCCCTCTTGCGGCGTACATCCAGGAGGTACTCCGCGCAGGTAACCCGCGGAGACGTGTTGAAAGAGCACGCAACATCCCACATCCCCGGGGCCCTAGTTGACAGGTACGTAGTGTCCATCTGAGTCGCGAGTCTGCTGCAGGCGGTTGCACATTTGTGTCCTCTCCACATGTCTCACTAGCAATCTCGGCACTACATCGCCCGGAAGAATAATCACGAATTAAACCCGAGCTTCAGAAGTCCTGCGCGACAGAAAGGTAGGTCGTACGAGCTGCTAAAGCACCCCCTTCCTGTATGGCAGAATAATTCTGCAGCTGGAAATTCCTTGCTGATCCGCTTGACCAAAGCCTGTGCTGGTCACCGGTAAGAGCTTCCACGTTGCGCAGTGGATGCAATGCATCGGCTGCCGATTCAATCTCAGTTTCCCCAAGGTTCGCCACGTCACTTGCAGACAGTAGCGGGTTCAGAGAATGTGCGGCGCCTGTCGCTTCAACGACGAAGGCTGCAAGAAGTACCTTTAGCAAACGAAATTCCATTTCTGGCAGGATCTCCACGCTCAAGGCTCGATCCTGATAGCTGCGATGGATGGCATGGTTGAGCCTGACTGCATGATGCAGTCTGTCCGGACACCCCAAAGCTTGAGGCAACATGCCCCAAACCGCATAACATGCACGCCCAATTTGCAGCTTCATCCGGCATGTGACATGTGACTCTTGTTGCCTGCAATGTTGCATGGGCTGCCCTTGTCTTTCTTCACGCGAGATCAGGTAAAAATAATGAAAGGTATCATCGCACAGAAGATTGCCACCTGCCATTGCACTGGCGGCATCAGCGGCTTTCAACCGGATGCCTGAGTGTGGGGCGGAAATTCCGACCAGAAGCATGGTACCTCAAGGCAGGCGCGAAGGAACTCCATGTGGACAACTCAATATACCAACGGAACAGCAGGAGCAGCAGCATGATCAATCCCGAACCAATGTCTTGCGAGGTGCACAGAAAGCTCAACTGGCCAGAGCGAAGCATCTTCTTGCCCTTCTCAGCGTGAGACGAAACGTTGTCTAGACCTCAATGTTCAATGATCGAGTCAGCGCTGCTAGCCGCTGCTAGCCCACATGTAGCATGCTGTCACATGGCAATTTGTGTTAGGACACAGAAAATGCTGAAACCAAGAGAGGGCCTATCAAGTTACAAGCTCAAGCGCACCCCGTGCAGCTTATATACCATGGCTTGCTATGGAAACCGTTTTGCTCCTTGTCGTGATTCAGATCAGAAGCAGCCAAGCACCTGAAGCACATCCATATCTGTAAACCATGCAAGGCTTCAAGCGAGGCACTCCGCTGTTGCGCTGATTGCATGTCCTCAGGCTGACCCCGCCCCCGTCATGCTCCCTGCACTTCTTCTATGCAGCATTCCTTGCGAGGCTGGCCTCCAAGCGCTTGTTGTCCTTTTGCAAGGTCTTCAAGAAAGTGTTCGCGGCACCTTTGCACCACTATGTATGTACTGCATAGTGGGCCTGTTCTTCGGTTGCATGCCGCATGCCGAGGTTGGCAGCTGTTCTGAAACAATTAGCGCCTGATGTTGCGTCTCTGAGTCCGGCCTTTCATTCCTTCTGCAAGATCTGCCATTTCTGATTCCAAGTTGCTGCGGGCCTCAGACTCTCAGATTCAAACATGCAAAAACGGTAAAAGTCACAACATGCACGCAAACGCGCACACACACACACATGCAGGAAGCAAACGCAAAAGCACCGAGTACGCAGCACCGTTTCCTGTGGTGCTAAACCTGCAAATCGAAAAGATCTGCAGCATCGACAGTACAATATCAATGTCGCGGACGGCCGGTCAGCCTGCTGATGGAGCTCCGGCCTGAAGCAAAGCGAAATTGGCCAAGGTCAAAGGTCCCATGCCTACATCGCCCGATCAGCCTGCTGCACGCCACGGCCTTGGGAGAGGACTCACATGCAGATTTCTTAGCGGCGGTTTAATGATGTTGAAAGTGCCATGTTTGTGCTTGCCAATTTGCCACATGTCCTGCTGGCGCGAACAATGCGTCGAATAGTGGAAAAAAGCAGAGTCACCATACTCAAACGGGTGCATTGACATGCACCTCCTCAGTGATGGACTTCCACACTGCAGGTGACGCACTGACATGAACTATCATGGATTTATGCATGTAAGCGCGCAAAGCAAGAAAATCGGGATCGCGCAGGGTCGGGGTGTGGCAACATTTAGGCGACATAGTGGTGGCAACGAAGATCTCAGATACTATATCATCTCTTTCTCTCTGCACCGGGCGTGAGGAAGGCAAAACGTCCCGGCTGCCCTCCCCGTGCGCCCGCGCACCCCCGCGGTTCATTGGCGAGGTGTGTACCCTTCCCTGGAGGATTCTCCTCCGGGAGAATCGACTGTAGGAAACAGAGCAAGCGATGTGAATGGTTGTGCCTGGTGGGGGTCTAGGTTTTTTTTGGGTATTTTTTATGGTTTTTTTTGGGTATTTTTTATGGTTTTCTGGCCTTCGATTGCAAAAAACCTGTAAGAATCACAAGGATAGGCCAAACTTAGGGATTT